>JBBBDQ010001038.1:910000-1085000 GCA_037127315.1 Ascarosepion bandense
AATTTGTTCTTCAGAAAAAAGTTATTTATTTTTGGCAAAAAGTAATAGCTTCTTTGGTCTACAGTTTTGAAACATTAATATTAGATAATTTCAAAATGATCTCCTTTTAGGCACACGCTTATGTCTCTTGAATATTATAAACTTAAAACGGTTGTTCTCACGCGGAGCAAATTCGTATCTTTATTGATACATTAAAAAAACCGATGTTACATATTGATGCTTTTATACACAATATCTTGTTTAATATATGAGCTTTGTCAGTTTAATTTTTGAAGTAAGCGCAGCGTGTCGGTGGTGTAATAGGTCAGACAAATGTTTGCACCCAAGCACATTTTTAACTACCGCTTTCGTAAAAGCCAACAGATGAGTTATTTGTTGTTGAGTATTAGAAATCATAAGTGTTCATCTTATATTTAGCGAAAAAAAATGAAAGAAATGTGAAGCAGCAGAGTAACATCAGCATTAGAAGGTAGGTACTATTTTAAAATGTTTGTATGAGGCACAAAGTTTAAACCCTCAAGACTGGAGGAAAGAGACGGATTAATTATTTTTCTTATTCTTTCTTTTATGTGCCTTGTTATTTCTAGAGTCGGTGATCATAGTCTTAAACGTCTCTCTAACTCTAGTGCATGTACCAGGAACTTTAGCTGTCTCCTCTGATGTTCAGTATTAATTTCCTTTTCGTTTCCATCCTTTTCCAAAACCTCATCATTGCTCACATGCTCGATCCATGATATCCGCAGAATCCTTCTGTAGAACCACATTTCAGCTGCTTCAAGTCTTTTCCTGATGTTCAGTATTAATTTCCTTTTCGTTTCCATCCTTTTCCAAAACCTCATCATTGCTCACATGCTCGATTCATGATATCCGCAGCATCCTTCTGTAGAACCACATTTCAGCTGCTTCAAGTCTTTTCCTGATGTTCAGTATTAATTTCCTTTTCGTTTCCATCCTTTTCCAAAACCTCATCATTGCTCATATGCTCGATCCATGATATTCGCAACAACTTTATGTAGAATAACGATTCAGCTGCTTGAAGCTTGTCTTTCATCTTCGATGATATTGTTCAGCATTCACTACCATATTGAAGAACTGACATCACATAGCAATCTAGTGCACTCTTCGTTGTTTCTAACCAAATCTTCCTCTCAGCTTCTAGAATGCGTCCTTCGCAATGCCAATTCGCCTTCGGATCTCTGTGTCGCACTTTCCGTCCTCCGTTAGAACATTTCCCATGTATTTAAATTTTTGTACCTGTTTGATTTTAGTATCCCCACCTGTATTTGGAATTTTGGGCTGCTCTTTTTGCTAATGACTATGCATTCGGTTTTCTTCCAGTTTATTTTTAGTCCTTTTTTGTCACACACTCTTCAGTAACATTCTGTAGGAGGTCTTGTATTTTCCTTACGCTTACCAAATTTATTTGCGCGGATGTGAAGGCAACGGATTAAACAGAAATTCGAATAAGGGCCGAGTTCGAATTCCAGTCGAGTTCATTACATTCACATAAGCGCAAATACACTTAGAAAAGGTATTAATCTGTCTCTTCCTTCTAGCTATCAGTCAAATAGCATGACAGATTGGGTTCTATAGTCTTGGTTGACAACCAGTCTAACTTAGAACATAATGGAAACTATGGTAAAAAATTACGTAGAAGCAAGCGGGTCAGAGTAGCTTCTATCTCGTGCAGAAGAAAATGTTCCTTACCTAAATGCATGACACGTAATAAGGACATTTTTTCTTGAAAATGGCATGAATCTCTCCTCCTCACGTTGGAATAGTTTGAAATTGTATATTCTGTAACATGGTTTTTGTACAATAGCAGGTTGCGTGTTGATTGGTCGGACTGGAGAATGACATTTTCCTGGGTAACTGAGGACAAAAGCGAAGAACGCAAATTGGTCACTCAACCGTGGTGTTGCTATGATAAAAGAGGGCTGAAGCAGGGGAAAAAGGAGAAGAAATCTTTCAACGAATAAAATCCTACCAGAATTACTCGGACAAAATGCAGCCAAAAAACTTGAGGAAGTAATTGCAAACATATCACGTGTTATTTTTTGACTATTTAACATAAGTATATTAAGCACTCATTGTTCTCTATGTATCATTCACTTCGACAATACAAAAAAGCAAAGAGAAACAGATGTGAGACATGCTCATTGTTACCAACTGAAAATTCTATCTCAAAAGTGTTTGAGATAAAATTTCAGTAATATTAGAAAATATTCTCACAGGACGACCAGATTTGCTAAGAAGCAAAAAGATGACACGAGAGATTATTATTCAGGATCATTTGCAGAAAATTAGAAAAAACAAATTAATATTTGTAACACCCTAATGTAAATTTAATTTCTAAATATCTTATATTTATGTTTGACCTTTCTATAATCAAGAAGATTTCTTTGCACTGATATGCTTTAACATTCCTTTTTAATTCGTCTTTTTAGTTTTTTACAATTGTTCTTTAGCCTTCAGGAATCAATTAAGAAAATCTTTTAAGATCTTAATTTCAATGGCTTCTATCGCAAAATACAGATCGTCATTCTGCTAGAGGCAAGGATTGGAATGAAATATTAAATCTTCTCCAAACTGAAGAAATGTTTTAAACTTTGTGATTTATTGCGATGTTGGGATAACAAACAACAGCAGACACAAAACGGTTGATACGATCAAAGAAAATAAAAAAAAAGAAAGGAAAAGGTGTATATAAAAGAAAGAAATATTTAAAAATTTAACTAAGCTGAATTTTATTGTCTTTTGCAGAATCCATGTAAATTCATTTTTGGTGTTTATCAATACATAACTTTGTAGCGAAAATGTAAAGAATTTAGATATTGGCGTTGATTTAAGTGAGGAAAGAAAAATATATTACTTTACACTGAATTCTTTTGTGAGATGAATTAAATTATGGTTTACACTGATGTAATAAATCATCTCATGGTAAATTTTCGAGTATTCTAACCAGGAATTCCGTACGTTCTAAAGCAGATGCGCTGTTTACTTTTTGCAAAGAACATATTTCCTTTTAAATCAACACATTCTGTGAGAGGCGGGAAAAATAACACATAAATCACAAGGTGATTTTTTAAACATTGGTTACATTTCTAGGGTAAAGTTTGACACATTATTCAGATTTTATTTTTACGATTTGCCATTCCGCTATACTTTGGCTCCGTATTAATAATTAACACCTTAATATTTCCAAACGGAGGAGAAACATAACAATTTCATGCTAGTTAATCCCTTTTCCAGACACCTGATAAAATTCAGTAACGGGTGCATTTATAGCCATGAAGTACGAAACAATGAGTGAAGAACACCTCATTTCTTAGAATATTTATGAGGTGTAAAGACTTTAGGTTACTTAATTCCTCCTGCAGACACCTGTTCTGGCAAGTTTGCATTTTTAACAGTCACAGAGACAATGTGTAGGTATAATCAATTAAGTTTTTCACTTAACTGAGCTCAAACAATAAAAAAGGTCAACCAAAATGACAAGAAAAACACAGTTAAGCGGACAGCCATTCACACTTCCTAAAAGGAAGTAAAACAATAAAATCTAATAAAAATACATCAATCACCTGCAAGTAATAAAACACACAAACAAGAAGTCAACACGACAAAAACAATCAAAAGCAATTAACTAGCTGTAGAACCAGTTACATGCAAAAAAAAAAAATCGGGACACAACAGCTGTTGCAAAAAAAACCTGAGAAGCAAGGACATAATAATGGTGCCTTCACGAAGATTCGAACTTGCCATGAATCTTCTCCACATTAATTCTATTAACGCTTCATTTCAATATAGAACACTTTACGATAAAAAAAATCAGTAAACCACTGAAAAACAACAATCTTGGCACTAAGCATTATCACCACTCAACACTATCTCTCTCTCTCTCTCTCTCTCTCTCTCTCTCTCTCTACATGTATATATATACACACATTGTTACTAATTTTCTTATAAAAATGATAAAGAATTAATGCGAAAATTACTAATAATTTTTAATGTATAATGCATATTCATTGTCCTTTTTAAAATTAGAATATGCACTGGATATCAAGAAAATACTGTCAGTTCTCAGGAATTAAGGCAAGTTTTATTGACATCATATAATAATTGATTTATTTTATTTCAGCAAAGGTTAATAATGGAATCAAATTAAATAAAAGGCTGAGGCTCGGTATTCATCTTCTTTTCTATGAATAGTAGCCGCTGTCATATTAAGATGAAATAATACTAGTTAAATCGTAATAAGAGTTGACATTGCTTCAGGAAATAATAATAAAAATTCAATATAATGGCGCATTTATTGCTATGAAGCAAGAAACGTTAATTGAATGCCCCCTGACTTCTTCGAATATTCCTGAAATTTTTCGCGCTTTCTTCAAGAAACTTCTAAATTATAGAAATCGCGAATGCAATAATTCAGCAAAATTAGTGGAGAAATCGCTTCAGGTAGAAACCCCATGAGAGAAATAAAAAAATAATATCGAAATGTATTCAATATATTTTCTGAACACAGGAGGAATAATTCTTTGAAATATTTTATGAGACAGTGCTGAAAATGTCTTGACCCAACCCATTTCCCAGCAAGTGCTTTCTGATATTTTCTCATTCAAGTACTGAAGTGGGTGGGGCTGATAACTTTTCAGTAAACCTTCGTTCATTTTCTGTAATGGCAAAATATATTTTGTGACTTTTCTTCCAGTTACATTACAAAGATAAAATTCCGATCGATTTCGTCCAAGTGTTTCCCTATGGAGATTTATCCGATCACTGAACACCGATGTGAACAATCAGGCACTGCACAGCAGACGTTGAATTTTGAAAAATATCCAACTGTGCTCGGCTTTCAAGAAATTACCGACATTTCAGTTCTCATATTTTCTTGTCTTGAATTTGAAGCGACCCCAACACACACACACAAACACACACAAACACACACATCCGCACATATAAGGGCAAGTGTGTTTGTATTTCTGCTTATAGTGAAATGGTGCGTGATCGAATGATTAAAACTTTAGAGTTTTCAAACAAGTTATATCGGTTTGAATTTATCTATATGTGACTGCTTGATCGTATCAGTAGAGAAGTACAATCTCAGCTTGAGCAGAAGTGTCTGCAGTCAGTCAGTTTAGGTGCCATACGTGATACACGCTTGGGCGATCATGTCTCGAAAGAGACATGACTGACTGGGCAGAAGATTATCCCGCAGTAGATTGCCATTGCTTTCTGCGGTAGACCGGTTGCCGACCAAGGCTATAGAACCCAATCTGTCCTGCTATTTAACCCATAACTGGAAGGAAGAGACGGATTAATACCTTTCCCAAGAGTATTTGCGCGTAAGTGAATACAATGGATTTTACTGAAATTCGAACTCGGCACCCTGATTTCTCGTTCCGAGCCGATATCTACTGTACCACAACGTGGATTAAATAACTAACCCCTGACTAAAATAATAAGAAGCCAATTCGTTCACTGTACCGAGATATTTTTGGGACAAAATCTGTCATATTCGTTCTTGCTTAGAATATTGCTGCAACATCTAGTCAGGTGTCCCTGCTATATTAAGAGGTTTTATATATATATATATATATATATATATATATATATGTGCTATATATATTAAGAGGTTCTTGATAAAACCCAAACGAAAATCTGCTATGCTATTGTCACTTTTCTAATGTAGTAATGTAGTTTCCCTGTGCCTTTTCTACAAATATTTTTATTGTTTTGAAGAACTTTACGCTATGGTGCTTCAACTTCATGAATTAAAAGTAAAGTACTATCATTTTACAGTTGTATTTTCAAGATTAAACCGTTGGTTGGTTTTATGCTACCAGCTTTTTCTGACTTGTAGAAATCAGTGGCAATCGTTATCTTCTGTCTTTTTAATTTTTATTTTCAGTTTTCTCTCCTTAAAATTATATTTTTCTAATATTCTCTTACAATCTGTAAACATTTGCACTTAGTGACAATAAGCATAACTTAGGATGAAATGATTAAAGAATATGATGACTAAAAAAAAATGATATTAACACCTAAAACTGAAGGATTTATTCTTGCTGATTGAGTACAGTGTATTAAGACCTGCTGTTAGTGATCAAGGTCTTGTAATAAAAAACGAGTCCAATGTTCAGAATATGTAATAAGCATCAATGTTTCATATGGTAGTTTATACCCTAACTACGCTCAGTTAATCCGTGAAACAGCTCTTCAAATATCCTGTGAAACAGCCCTCCAAATATAATAATCTAGCCACAAATTAAAAAGATGTATGGGTCAGGGAAGCTACAACAAAATTCATGGCAATGGTGGGCTCTCGTTTTGTCCAAGAAAGGGGCTGGAAAATACATAAGCAAATATGCTTAGCAATACGACGATAAAACAAATTGTTAAGATCGTCTTTCTCGCCATAAATATATCCACCACATATTTATTGAGAGCCTCGTTTAATGCATAGAATCTGATTCACGAGTGAACAAAACAGGATATGTTAAGAGATGTCTGAATAATCATATAATAATTCTGCTTGTTCCTTCCTTAGTTACTTATTTCGTCCGTCCGTTACGCCACTTACTATCTATATGAGCTTTTTCTTCCCCCTATATTTTTAAACGCTACTGTTCTCAGCTTTTCTCACCTTTGCAAAGCAAAGGTGAAAGAAAGGCTGGTAGTTTTGGTAGTAAAGAGTGAGAGAGTAGGAGGAGAAAGCCTTTAGCATTTCCGTAGCAATAGCAGCTTAAGCTGTTTGTATATGTGTGTGCACTGTACAATATAGTAAAAATAGATAGGTTTGTTTCGTATCCCGCGACCTAACGAAATTCCTGGCCTTTTCTACACCCTTGGCCATTACTCAGTTGGTTTTTTTTCGTTTACAATGGATACAGGAGCCTTTAAAGTAACTTTGATCATTTTCATTAATTTTAATCCCTTCTAACCTTTTCGAAATTTTGTCAGAACGTTTTGTTTTGATTTCAGTTAGCGGCTAAATAAACGTTACGATTGTTTTAAAATGGAAACGTAATGACTGCATCACCAACTTTTTTTTTCGGTGCCAAACACATTAATTTTGAAATTCTTGAAAACGTCAAATAATGGTCAGATTTTAATGAAACTATCTGTACTCATTCACAAATGAATGAAATTATATTTGAAATTAATATTTTTTTAGAAATCTTGATAAAAATATTTTTTACCGCTGTTACCCCTCCTCAACATAAATCCATGAAATCTTAATAAATCTTATATTCATGGCTAACTTTTGTTTTATTCGTTCAACGCAGGACTCATTGGGGAATATAAATCATCTATTTTTTTTATTTTACGTTTGCAAACATTATCCGAAAATCTTTTAAGAATAAAATAAAAAATGCAATACAACTTTGATATAATTTAATTTGATAAGCTTTTGATTGCTGAGATAAATAATAACTATTAAGGACATTATACTCTAAAAAAAATGATTAATAATAAAATGTTTTTATTAAACTTTTCAATTTTAAATAGGCAATATAATCATAAGTTAATTCTTAACTAAAAAGTTTACTCGCAATCAATTCTTTGAAGATTTTTAAAATATTTGATAACTTTATATATTATTAAATTATTTAATGATAATAACAATAATAATAATAATAATAATAATAATGGGGGGAGGCATGAAATGGGGCCATAACAACACGCCACTACCTGCCTTAGGTCTCCCCGCAGACTTGGTTGGTAGTGAGACCAAAGCAGAGACCAAAGCAGAAATCGAAATATGATGAAAAATGACAACATAATAATAATAATAATAATAATAATAATAATAATAATAATAATAATAAATTGAAAACAATTCTTTTAAAATTTTATTTTTTATTAATTTATTTTTTTATTAAGACGTTACTATCATTTGTAGGATGACAAAGTAAATTTTTTCCAGGAAATCATAATTATCATTCCGTTTAAATTCCCCGGGTACCGCTAACAACAATAATAATAATAATAATAATAATAAAATAAAAATAATAATAATAATAAAAAAATAGCCAAAGAACTTCAAGAAATGGTTGACGATCCCACTAAAATTCCTGCTTGGATGACCAAAGGAATTACATTTCTTCTACCCAAGAATCGTGACACAAACAACCCGAAAAACTACAGACCAATTACATGTCTTCCGACAACATATAAACTACTAACATCTATTTTAACAAAACATACATATTTATTCTTAGAAAGAAATGACATGATACCGCTTGAACAAAAAGGGTGCAAACGTGGCTGTTATGGTTGTAAAGACCAATTGTTAATTAACAAAATGATCCTGGAAAACTGCTTCAGTACAAAGAAAAATCTTAGTACTGCCTGGATAGACTACCGAAAGGCATTCGATAGTGTGCCACATTACTGGATTTTAAAGACTTTAAATATATACAAGATATCGCCCGTCATCATCAATTTCATCAAACAGTGCATGTCTATATGGAAAACAACCCTTTACCTCAATCATATAAATGGAACCTATAAGTCTGATGAAATAAACATCAAAAGAGGTATGTTTCAAGGTGATTCTTTATCTCCCTTACTATTCTGCATATCATTAATAGCACTAACCAGTCAACTTAATAAGACAGAATGTGGTTATAAAATAGGCCAAAAGAAAATAAGCCATCTATTTTACATGGATGACTTAAAGTTATATGCTAAGAATGATAATGAGCTGGAAGGTCTTCTGCAAACTGTAAAATGCTTCAGCGAAGACATTGGAATGAAATTTAATTTGAATAAATGTGCTAAAGCTACAGTTTTACGTGGATCAATACAAGAAACATCCTCAATTAGCCTAGACCCTGCTGTAACAATAAAAGAATTGAAACCAGAAGAAGCTTATAAATACCTAGGTGTAAATGAGAGCGAAAACATTCACCATAAAAAATGAAAGAAATAGTGCGTAAAGAATACTATAGAAGGCTACGAATGATATTAAAAACTGAATTAAATTCACAGAACAGAGTTATGGCCATTAATAGCCTTGCAATCCCAGGTGTCCAATATAGCTTCAACATCTTAAACTGGACTCTAAACGACATCAGGCGAATGGATGCTAAAACAAGAAAGCTTCTTTCTAAGCATAAGATGCATCATCCAAAGGCTGATGTAGACCGTCTATACATACCCCGTAAAGAAGGTGGAAGGGGTCTTATTCAGCTGGAATTGTCATACAAGACAACAACTATTGGCTTACTAACATACATAGAAACAACAAAGGATTGGATGATACAATTAGTAAGGCAACATGAAGAAAGAAAGAAAAAATATTCAATAATAAAAGAAGGCAGTAAATACAAACAAGATTTACAGTTAGCAGATTCTGTAGAAAAGCAAAACAGAAGCCAAGAACCAACTGTTGCGGCAAAAAATATGAAAATGAAAGCCAAAAAAAAGCTCTTGAAAAGATGAAACAGCGCTGGCAAGACAAAAGTCTGCATGGCCAATATCCAGTACGTGCCAATAAATTCCAATGTTGACAAAGTTAATACTCATCGATGGTTACGTGCATCGGGATTAAAGTCTGAAACTGAAGGATTTATACTTGCAGCACAAGACCAAAGTCTTTTCACGAGAAACTTTCAGGCAAATATTATGCATAATAATATGGATCCAAAATGCAGGTTTTGTGATAAACACCAAGAAACAATAGACCACCTAATCTCAGGCTGTTCTGTGCTTGCCCCAAACGAATATAAAAATCGCCATGATAGAGTTGGGCAATATTTACATTGGGCAATGTGCAAACATTATGGAAAAGCTGTAAACAAACACTGGTATGAACATCATCCAGCACCGGTTACAGAAATAGAAGATGTAACCATTCTATGGGATTACACCATCTACACAGACAGAAAAATTGAAGCAAACAGGCCAGACATTATTATTAAAAACCAGAAGGAGAAAACTTGTATATTAATTGATATGGCTTGTCCAGCGGATTGTAACATAGCAATCAAGGAATTTGAAAAACTGTCAAAATATAAAGATCTGGAAATTGAAATAGAAAAAATGTGGAAATTGAAAACAAGAGTTGTGCCAGTGATAGTAGGTGCACTTGGAATGATAAAAAATGGAACAAAACAACACATTGAAAGAATCCCTGGAAACCCCAGCTTAAGAGATATACAAAAAAATTATCTTATTAAGTACAGCCCACACACTAAGGCAAACTTTATCTATGTAATGCTGGGGATGATAGGGAAGATAGAAAAACATGAAATGGAGCCATAACAACACGCCACTACCTGCCTTAGGTCTCCCCGCAGACTTGCTTGGTAGTGAGACCAAAGCCGAAATCGAAATATGATGAAAAATGACATAATAATAATAATAATAATAATAATATTAATAATAATAATAATAATCTGAAACTGAAGGCTTTATTCTTGCTGCGCATGACCAATGTCTTTTCACTAGGAACTTTCAGGTAAATATTATACATAATAATGTGGATCAAAATTCCAGGTTCTCTGATAAATACCAAGAAACAATAGACCATTTAATCTCAGGATGTTCTGTACTTGCCCCAAATTAATATAAAAACCGTGACGATAGAGTAGGGGAATATTTACACTGGACAATGTGCAAACATTATGGAAAATATATAAAAAAAACACTGGTATGAACATCACCAAGCACCGGTTACAGAAATAGAAGATGTCACCATTCTATGCACCATCTATAACGACAAAAATATAGAAGCAAATAGGCCGGACATTATTGTTACAAACCAAAAACCAAATACTTGCTTATTAATTGATATGGCTTGTCCAGCGTATTGTAACCAAGGAATTCGAAAACTGTCAAAATATAAAGACCTGGAAATTGAAATAGAAAAATGTGAAAATTGAAAACAAGTATCGTACAAGTGATAGTAGGTGCACTTGGAATGATAAAAAATGAAACAAAAATCACACTGAAAGAATCCCTGGTAACTCCAGCTTAAGAGATATACAAAAAATTATGTTGTTAAGTACAGCCCACACACTAAGGAGAACTTTGTCTATGTAACGCTAGGGATATTAGGGATATATGAAAAAACATGAAATGGAGTCATAACAACACACCACTACCTGCTTTAGGTCTTCTTGCAGACTTGGTAGGTAGTGCGACCATAACAAAAATCGATTTATAATGAAAAATGACAATGGTAATAATGAAAATAACTCCACATAGACTAGAAACGTCGTGGAGATGTCCGGCGGAGAATAGCAGAAAAATCTCTTTAGTCTTGTTTGACAGTCGTCTTAGAAGTTGTAACTTGGTGGTTAAGAAAAAACACAGAAATAAACATTCGATTTTTTACAAAGAAGAAATCACACCGAACCGGCCATCACCCGTATTAACAAGTAATCAAAACTTGGATCTCTCCGAGAGAATCCAGTCTGGGTTAGAAAAATATGTTACTGGAACAAACACTTTCACTAACAATGAGACACCTGGTCACCAAAACCGGATTAAATCTAACTTTGGATTTGGTGAATTAATGCCAAATTATCTAATAAAATCAAAGCAAATTAAATGGAGTCGCTAAGATTATAAACAGAACATCTCTTTCACTGCTGTCAAAAATCCTGGAAATTACATTAGAGATCATACCTACCAAATATTGAAAGAAGAGGTAAGTATTAAAATAGAAACCTAACTCGACCCTAATATGTTTGCCAATGTTCTCAGGGATATCAGGTGAAACAACAGACTCTCAAATATAAAAACAGTTAAGATATATATATATATATATATATATATATATATATATAACAGAAATAAATCCCAAATAAATATGATGCGAGATCTGAAAAAGATAATATAAAAGAGAATGAAGTATAAACTAAAATGAATGACGCACGTAATAATGATTTTCAGGAAATAAAAATGGAAGAATCTAGCTGCAACATAAGAACTTGCACTGATTCTGATTCTGTTTCTGCCATTGATGAAGTTGAATCAAACGCCATTAGAGCAGAATGAGAACAACAAAGTTAAAATCACTGAAGCGAAAAACCGCTTTATTCAGCTAATCAGCAAAGTAACTCATACACAAAAAAGAGGCCGGCTTCCAAAAATTAATATGAAAACGTCCAAGCATATAGCGTTGCATTGCTAACATTGCTAGTGGACAGACCACTGGAAGACTTCTCAGAAGTAAATAAAGTATTACATGCGATAGCATTAACCGTTACTGGGAAACGATGTGAGGACAAAGAAATGATCAAACAAACGGCAAAATGAGTCCGCTTGGAAAGCAAAATTGAAGCGAGAAATTGAGAAAATCAGATGTGAGTTATCTATATTAGATGAGATTTCAAGTCATTCAAAAGTTTCAAGACGGAAAAGCAAGAAGATCAAGCAGAAACATTAATATTAATTACACAATGAATTGCAATCAATCAAGAAAATCAGTCTCTCAGTTAATTGCCATACGGGATACACGTTTGGCTATGATATCTCGAAAGACTGACTGGGAAAAAGATTTTCCAGCAATAGGTTGCCATTACTTTCTGAAGTAGACTGGTTTGCAAAATTAGGCTATAGAACCCAGTCTGTCCTGTTATTTAATCCACAGCTGCAGAGAGAAAAGACGAATTAATACCTTTCCCATGGGTATTTGTGAGTAAGTGAATGCAAGAAATTAAAATATAATTTGAACTCCACTCTCCGATTTTTTGTTCCGAACCAAAGCACAGAGAACGAGACGATATGAAAAGCGTTGTAGGTTCTAACGACAAAATATGATCTTCTAAACAGATCTCAATGTGTATTACAGGAAACTTAGAGAAGCACTTACAGAAGTCGAAAAGTCACTTTCTATTAAAAAGGTGTAAACATTTTGGGAGAATATTTACATGAAAAAATACAATCCCAATGTAGAATGGATCAAGCGAGAAAAAGAAAGAAGAAAGAAGAAAAATGTTCAAAAATTAAAAATATGACCAAGAGTAACGTTAAGTTTTTAATAACTGATTACTCGCATTTAAGGATACACGTCTAATGGGATGGCTCCCTAATTCTCATTGGAAATGCCTGGTTTGTACTGCAATTATGCTGAGCTAACCTTAATTACACTTTCTTGGAGAGGGCAGTTTGAAGAAGACCTGGACGCTGAAACCCTCTACCACGATGACTTATGACTTCAAGATAGCACAGCTATCAACGATGTTTGCCAGTTTCACTAACAAGTCTTGGGTTAACCAAGTATAATATGATTTTTCAGGCACTTTCCAAAGGTTTCACACACAGGGATCGCCTGCTCTCGACCAATAACATCAAGTAGTCACTATCCTGGCATGATGAGATTCGAACCCAGACATCAATATCAGCAAGATAACATTCTAACCACTCAGCCATAACGTTGAATAATCTTTAACAATATTTCAATAATGAAGATGCTCCGGAAATGACAATGTATTCATTTTTTATATCTGTCATCACTCCATAAAACTTTTGTGGCAAAATATATCAATGCTAACTGTTAACACCAATGAAATTCTAGGCTGGATCAACGAAGGTATTACATTTCTTCTGTCAAAAACGAGTGAAACGGATGATCTATCAAAAATATAGGCCAATAACATGTCTGTCTATAAAATATAAATTGATATTGTATGTCCAGATGATTGTACTTACGATGAAAACCACATTCTTTCCCAAAATAGAAGAAATGTTAAAGAGATTCATGTTTTCAAAGATAAGTTATTGTTAAATAGAATGATCCTAGAAGATTGCATACCTTCAAGTAAGGCCTTAGAGAGTGTGCCACACTTTCGGATACTGAAAACTTTGGAAATGTACAAAATCTTCTCAGCGATAGTATTTTTTTAAATATAGCATGGAACTGGAAAACCACAATATACCAAACTAACATCAAAAGCAATGCCACTTCCATTCCCTTAAACATCAGACAATAATTCTTTAAAAAACACTCCTTGTCAAAGCTTCTGTTCTTTCTATACTTAATTCCGCTTTCTCATAAGCGAAATAGTACTATGGATACAAAGAAAGCAAGAAAGTATTTAATCACTTACCATATTATCTCAAACTCTTTGTCAAAGATGACGAAGAATCTCCTCAATAGCATAAATTATTTCAGTGATGACAGCGGTATGGATTTCAGATTAGATGAATATGTAAATGCAACTTTCAAGAAAAAATAATTACAGAAATACATATAATAGATATAGATATCGTCACAAACATTAGGGAACTGGAAGAAGATAGAGCCTATATATAGTTAAGAGTCAATAAAGTAGACGGAATTCACCATGCCAAAAATGAAGGAAATATTAGGAAAAGAATTATACAGGCGTGTGCGAAGTTGAATTCACAAAACATAATATCAACCATAAACATCTTGGCTGTGCTTGTGAGGATAAATGAAGGCATCAAATTCATAATGGAATTTCAAGTGGGTGAAGTGTACAAGTAAACCATAATAAACCAACTGCACCGGCAAAGAACCAAAAACGTAAGCGAAACTAAATGCGATGGACCAAAAGCTGAAAAGATGGCAAGATGAACATCTTCATGGTCAATACTCAGCCCGTAACAATTAAACTGATGTAGACAATCCAGTAACCATCAGCGGTTATGTAGTGCAGGGTTAATGTAGTGCAGGGTTAAAAGATGAAACCGAAGTTTTAATTCTTTCTACCCAGGAGCAATTCTTGCTAACTAGAAATTACCAAGCGCACGTATTGGAAAATTTCTTAACACTCAATACAGATTCTCGAGATAAATATTCAGAAACAATTGACCATTTTATATCAGATTGCGCGGTATTAGCACCAACTTCGACATCATGACAGAGTGAACCAATATATACATTGGAAAATATACAGCTTTTACATTAAGGAAACTGGAGTGGGCTTGTGACAATTTTATGAAATTCTACAAGATACACAGAAAGAATAAACAAAGATAATCGCCCAGACATTGTGTTCTAAGACCACAAAAGAAAATGGGCTTCATTATTGACATGGCAGTCCCTGCAGATTGTAATGTATCTTTGAAGATCTTTAAAAAAATTATCAAAATGCTACCTTGAATATAAATCTCAAAACTGTGGCACAAGAGGATATAAAAAGATCCAGTTGCAGTTTGCCTGGAAAGGTTACGATAGTCTCACTGAATGGATTCCTTGTAGACCATGCCTTAAAGAAATACTACACACTGAACTCACAGGTACAGGTTATCTACGTATAAGGCGTGTGATGCTGTCTTTGTTCTGTTCTGGGAAAATGCCATGAAGCCATTTCTGACCTTAGGCCCCTGGATGGGAAATGTGTATACGACAGAAATCAAAGGAAATAATAAATGGATTCTTTTTATTTCAGTTCTTTGAACAAGTGTGTTTCCTTCTGTCTGTTTTGTTTTCTTTAATTTGATTCCCGTTTTCTCATCTTCTTTATAATCAGACTACCGACGAGCATGCTGAAGCAATGAGGAGATTTACTATTATTGGATTCCCCGTGAGAGTCGCCAATTATGACGTGTATAGAATCATCAACAAATACAACTAGTAAACAATAACTCTGAGTGTATAACACAAGTGAGATGACTTGCTGTCTCTTTATCCACAATTTATCAATGATTGGTAAACATTAAGAAGCATAATCATTATAAGTAAAAACGCTGGAGACATTTAAAGGAAATAATTTGATAAAATCATCAAAGATTCAAATGAATAAAGCATTCGTTGGATCTTTCATGATTTTATCAAATTCTTTCCTTTAAATATCTCCAGCGTTTTTACTTATAGTAGTATCAGTCGAAGTGACAAGAACGAATGAAAAAAAGAAAAAGATAAATAAAAAGAATAAAAACAAATCCTGATGCGCACATGAAGTAATAAGTATTTATATAGTAATATTTAATTAAATAAAAATATATTCTTTATCATCAGCCTCATAATCTGATGTGGTTGTTCTGCAACTGAGCATCTGTCCAGTTCACAAAATGTATATATATTATAATAAAAATACGAAGTAGTGAGATTGATCCTCACTGGGTACTCTATACCTTTGAACTTGTGCCACATTTAAGCTAAGCTTACTAAATCACTTCTCAGCTCGACGTTGGTTAATGGTGAACAAGATTGTCACATTAGATTATTTACGATAGATCCTCACTAGGTGCTCCATACTGTTGACCTTGTGCTATATGCAAGCTACACTTACTAAAAGGCCGGGCACTTCAATATAATGTAATAACAAACAAGATTCTTTCGTTAAATAAGTTATGACAGAGAGCGATTTTGAACTTCACTGAGTGTTCTATATATTTGGCCTTGTGCTCCATGTAAGCTAAGCTTACTAAATCACTATGCACTTCAAAGTAATGGTAATGGTCTCGATGGATCAATTACGACTAGGTAGCGAGTTCGTTCCTTACTAAGTGTTCCATACATTTGGACTTGTGTCATAATATAGCTATGCTTACTAAAGCGCTTCTTGGATGTAGTGTAATGTTTAGTAAAATTATCTCATTAGACCAATTACGACTGAGTAGTGATTTCGACACTCACTGAGTACTTCATACTAACCGCTTTGTGTCATATCTACTCTGCACTAAGTGAATAGCGAAAAAATATTCAACATTTCATGAGAGAAAATAAATGTTGAAAAATAACACAAGATTTCCAGCATGTTTCAATTGTCACTCCGAACAGAAGGTAACCTAAGAATATTTTACAATAAACAAAATCTTCAAACTCATACTATTATATGTACTACTACTATTAATAATAATAATATGTAATAATAATAATAATAATTAATGAATGAAAAAAGGCAGTAAATACAAACAAGATTTACATTTAGTAGATTCTGTAGAAAAGCAAAACACAAGCCAAGAACAAACGATTGCAGCAAAAAATATTAAAAAGAAAGCTCTTGAACAGACGAAACAACGTTGGGAAGACAAACCTCTGCATGGCCAATATCCAGAACGTGCCAATAAATCCAATGTTGATAAGGGTAATACTCATCGATGGTTACGTGCATCTGAATTAAAGTCTGAGATTGAAGGATTTATACTTGCAGCGCAAGACCAAAATCTTTTCACTAAGAACTTTCAGGCAAATATTATACATAATAATGTCTATCCAAAATGCAGGTTCTGTGAAAAATACCAAGAAACAAAAGACCATTTAATCTCAGGATGTTCTGTACTTGCCCCAAATGAATATAAATATTGTCGCGATAGAGTTAGGCAATATTTACATTGGACAATGTGGAAACACTATGGAAAATGTAAACAAACACTGGTATGAACACCACCTAGCTCCGGTTACAGAAATAGAAGATGTTACAATTCTATGGGATTACACCATCTACCCAGACAGAAAAATTAAAGCAAATGGGCGGAACATTATTGTTAAAAACCAAAAGGAAAAAAATTGCCTAATAATTGATATGGCTTGTCCAGCGGATTGTAACATAGTAACAAAGTAATTCGAAAAACTGTCAAAATTTAAAGACCTGTAATTTGAAATAGAAAGAAAATATGAAAATTGAAAATAAGAATCGTGCCAGTGAGAGTAAGTGCACTTGGCATGATGAAAAAATTGGAACAAATAACTCATTGAAAGAATCCCTAGAAACCCCAGTTTAAAAGATATGCAAAAAATTGTCTTGTTATGTACAACCCACACCTTAAGGAGAACTCTGTCTATGTAACGCTAGGGATGTTAGGGGAGATAGAAAAAACATGAAATGGAGCCATAACAACACACCACGACCTGCCTTAGGTCTTCCCGCAGACTTGGCAGGTCGTGCGAACATAGCAGAAATGGAAATATGATGAAACAAGACAACACAATAATAATAATAGTTGATTGGGGAGACGTTAGCACCCTCTGTTATTTTTCTATCAACACAGTTCGAACAATACAAGCAAATTCCCCAAACATGACTATCAAAGGCGGAAAACACAACAACAAAAAAAACATTGCACAATAGTTGTTTGGAGCGAACCAAATATGAAAAATATTACATGATAAAATCTGTCAATAATTATTTCTAACTCTTTATGCAAGGACTCATGCATATATCTATAAGTATTCCGTAATGATATTTTAAATTTTGAACTAGTTTTTTTTTTGGCGTATGAGTTTTTTAAACTGTTTCTCTATCTTTGGTTGTCTTTCAAGCATTCTGATCACCTGTTATCTCTCTCTGCAGCTATGGGACGCGCTGCAGCGTTTGGAAACTACCGTTTTGGGCCACTGGTAATGACCCGGAATGTGTTTATATAACAAATGCAGATAAACAAATGGTCTAATAATAATAATAATAATAATAATAATAATAATAATAATAATAATAATACAACGATGCAATCTAATAACGAACCGCAGTCGAGATTATGGTCATTGTGAATCACATGGTCTCGTCGTCGATGGCTGTATAGTATGTACAACGACAGGACTAAAGGCGTTTTTTTTAATTCAGAGTTGTTGTTCTCCAAGGCTGATTGTCAGTCACGGAGAGGGTAGCCTTCCCGATTATTTAAACTATAGTTTGGTAGAGAAGAAATAAATTTATGCGTTGTTCCAATAAAACTTATGATTAGTTGAATTGAGTGAACTCGGTTTGCTGATTTCTCAGTACGGGTCGTTACACATCACTTGTCGTTGTTTTTACATAATCATTTCACCTCCAGCAAGGCAGTACTGCAGTTGGTTACATAACAGGAGAGTGATGAGAAATAGAAACAAGTTACAGGGGGTGTCAGAGTATGGATAAAAGAAAAATGAGAACACTGGTGTGGAAAGAGCTGCATGAAAGTAGAGTGAAAAGCGAAAAGAACATAATACAAGGAGTGTGTTAAGAAAAAGAATGCAAATCAAGGAGATAAAAGAAGGAAACTGACATTGCATTTACATTCTTGGAGATTGTAGCTGTCAGGGAAGGATACGGAAGGAAATTCTACAGGCAGGAACTGCGTTAAAAGAAGCTGATAGAGTAAAAGTTGCGATTACATTTTATTGGTTGCACTGTAAAAGGGTGGAGACCTAGATGCTAGTCTAGTACTTCGAGTAAATTCTTAAAGAGGAGAAACCAGGGAGCTAAGCTCTTTAGAGTAGAAGCCGTGAAAGTATTTGTAGAAGAGTCAGAGGGAAGCCACATTACGCCGGTGAGAAAGTGACTAGAGTTCAGCTACCATTACATTGCAGATTCCTGGATTTTGTTAAGAACCCCGGGATGAATAGCAGAAGCACTCGACCATCTGTAACAATAGTATCCAATGCTCTACACCGACCTTCCTAGCAGCAGATTTAGCTATGGATTCTATGTAGTCTTTCCACTTGAGGTCGGCTACAAGAGTTAGGCCGGGGAGGTGCAGTGTTTTGCTTTCAAGAAGTCTAGCCTGATCCATGTTGATGAGGGGTAAAAGAAGCATATTCGGAATAAATTGAAAGACGCCGCAGTAATATAAATAGGAGAAACTGGAGCCCTTCAATTCGACAAACGAGTCTGTCTTACGATGTAAGACAACATTTTCTTTACATCGTAAGACAGACTCGTCATTTGAAATCTCGTTTAACATTTTCAAATAAATATATTGATACGTAAAGAGAGAATATACTACGATAGAATTTTTTAAACAAATACTTGAATTTTTAAGCCAAAATGAAATTTTGATTACATGTGTGAATATTTTATTTTTAATCCCAAGAACGTTGTACTTGTGCCAAAACATTGGTGGAGTTTCTCTTCAAGGTGAACAGGACGTTTGTCAAGAGGCTGTGGTATAAAGAAAAATGATGATTATTGTGAAATTCGTCATGACAACTTGAAAAAAAGCTAAAATTGAAGAAATGTTAAAATTTCATCCAAGATAGTAATCCAAAAACAGGCCTCCAAATAATTGCAAAAAAGTTTCAATAATAAAAAAGATTTATCTTGGACTTCACCGTATCCTGTCTTTAACTAGTGCAAAAGACGATTTGTTAAATGTAACGGCTCAAAACTAATCTTCTCCTCATTAACCACCTGAGAGACCTCTTTCTACCTTTCATTAGTATGGCTGATACTAACCTCTAGTAAACTGGCTCGTTGCGCCTTCTCGTGGCAACGTTTTCAGCTGACATGCTGTTAAAAGACTATATTAAATACATTGTTAGGTCAGATGCTAATAACGTTGTTTAACTGTGTCATGCGAGACAATATTCTTTTCAGAATATATCTATAAATTTACTATTCTGCGATGCTTAAAATATTGCTGTTAGATATGGTCCCTTGAGCTTGTTGATAAAATCCAAAGAAAATCAGTAATATTATTTGTATTGATTTGGCGGCTCGGCTTCAATCATTTCCCGCCGCCGTAAAGTTGCCTCCCTGTTTTTATTTTGTAAATATTTTTATAATAATTGTTCGGATGAGTTTTTCACTATGTTACATAGACCTTTTAAATTTAAGCGCAGTACTAGACTGGCGTCACGATCTAATCAATTTACAGTTGGTCTGGATATATTCAACCATAAACTCGACACTAGAAGTCTCTTTTCTTGCACTTCTTTTTTGTGAAACTCACTTCCAATTCTATGCTTTCCAGTTAAATTTAATCTGCAAAAAATAAATGCAAAGTTGATTGTCTTTCTGATTATTCTTTTCTCTTCACACTCGTTATTTATATTTCTGTTCCTTCCACACCCAATAACCTCTTATGTCTTTGTGGCGTTACTGCCTTGCGTAGGGTGATTCTGTTTTTAAGATAAATCCAACAAATTATAGATCATATGAATTGGACTGCAACGAGCAGTAATCCAAATAATCTGCAACACTTGAATGACCGCTCCTGATTAAATTACAGGCGGTACGTTTTTGAAATGCTCGCTTTCTTTTCACTTTTAATTTCAGACTCTGAACATTCTCCTATAAATGTCTAGGCATGTAAGCACTTAAAAGACATTAACTGAAGATGGTGTTGAACTATCGATAACTTTAACATCTCTTTTATTGATTTTCTGTAGCATGTTTTCTGGTAATACATTTATTAATTGTTGTTTGGATACATCATGGGCTTGCAACAATTTTGGCGTCATCACCCACTTTCACGTATAATTTTTCCCATCGTCTACTTCTAGAGTAAGCATAGAAAAGCATACTAAAATTGTTTGGCAAAGGTTTGTTAGTACATCGTAAAACGATTTTATGATGCAGTAAAATACCAAAGGTAGTTAACATATAAGCTGAGTATCGTATCAAGTATCAAACGAAAGCATACTTAACCATTGAAAGCTATATATATATATATATATATATATATATATATATATATATATGTAATGAATTATTTTGAACATTATTTTTACCAATACTCGTATTTAAGTAGATATTCTGTTTTTATCGGTAAAATTAATGTTCAAAATAATTCATTACAAATTGTCGGTTGCTTATAACCAAGTTTCGTTAAAATTCATTAATTTCCGTAACATGTTTACATTTGTTGACATTTACGATACATTTCAGAGCAGATATGGTTTGTTTACGATAGATCGAAAATTGTGTTATATAAGCATGATAAAAACCTCGTCTGATCAAGAGGCTATTCATGGTCGAGTGGTTAAGACAGTACCAGATCAGATGGTAGCTTCCCCTATGTAAATAGGGGTCTCAGGTTCGAATCCTGCTGGTTAGCACACATTTTCACAATAAAATCTATCGTAAAATAATCAGGCCGGTAGATATAAATATAAAATACTGTTTAATTAAAAACAGAATATCTACTTAAATACGAGTATCGATAAAAATAATGTTTAAAATAATTCATTACAAATTGTCGGTTGCTTATAACCAAGTTTCGTTAAAAAAAAATATATATATATATATCATTAACCTGTTATCTTTTAGGATTAATTTAAACCACTATAGAATTGTATTAAAAAGTGATCTACACATCTATATTGTACATCTTTTAAATATTTTCATTCGAGTGACTTCCAAATGAAAGCATAATTGTATATTTAGTTTATTTGAACAATATGTTAATCGATCCTCGTTTTAGATTAGATATTCAATTTTTAATTAATTCTTTAAATGTTGATCTCTATCTCCATATCGAGCACTTTATGAAAAAAAACTAATGCGAAACAAACGTTTATCAGTAAGCATCATTAGAATTTAACACGATATATATATATATATATATATATATATATATATATATATATATATATATATATATATATATATTAAAGTAGCTTTACCGTATTTTGATGTTTTTGTTGATATGTCTGTATTCTCAATGCAAAACGTTTTGTCGGTATTGTGTATATTTCAGAAAAAATCATTGATTGCTAAAAATTATTGTTTGCATGTGAAATCATAACCAGTTATGAGCCATTAAATGTCTAGTTAAATTAACTCTGGAGTGTTAATTACGGGCTATTATTAAATATATTCAGAACTAAATAAAAGTTATATATTTATGAATCCTATCCTTGTTGCAATGAATGGTTTTGTCAAAAGTCATTTCTAATTCGTCTTTTTTTTGTCCAATACAAGTGTAGAAAAATCAACCTACCCCTTTCGCTTCAGTCAGAAATATTTTTTAGTTTGTATTTTAAATAGGGATATTTGTATAAAAATGCATTTTATGTACTGAATCTAACAATCTGAAACACAAAAATCCTATATAAACATATATTTACTTGAACTCCATAATAAACCTCTCTTTTCCTGTCGTCCTTTCATTTTAAAATATTTTTCATCTTTCCATATCCGAGTAAATCTTGGCGTGATTTTCTTTTTTATCTAGGTTTCAGCATTATTTCTTTCTCTTGTACTGCGGAGAAATATATTTACTTAGATAACTCAAAACGAAATAAAAAAGAAAAAAAAAAGTCGCTATGCTGTATTATTACTTTGTATTCCGACTGTTATAAGAGCGGCCACGTTTGTTTTGTTTTTGTTTTTTTGTTTTTTTGCGACTGCTCACATTGTTTTGCAAATGCATGTCTTGTGACCTATGAAGGCTCACGAGAAGATGAAATGAAGGACAACTAATGCAAACATGCAATAAAATAAAAATATAATTTTTAAAGAATAGCATGAAATATTGACTTCAAATTCATTTAAATATCTTTCCCTGACACAAAAGCATACGTCAATTGACTGTGACAGTTATATATTTGCTAACGATAGATAGATAGATAGATAGATAGATAGATAGATAGATAGATAGATAACTAGGATAGACATATATATATATATATATATATATATATATATATATATATCTGCAGAGAGAGAGAGAGGAGGGATAGATAAAAAAAATAGGATAGATAGATAGATAGATAGATAGATAGATAGGAAATGACTCCGACAAATAAATAAAAATATCCAAAAACACTGAAGTTTTCACTTTAAAAGTAGTGCTGATGTAAAAACTGTTGCTAAGTTTATTCAAAGTGAATTTTCAAAAATATGCTTATAATAATAAATTCATTATCCAGTTCCTCCTCTTATTGTATTCTGTAGAGGGTTGCTGTTCAATTACATTGAAAACTAAGAAATGAAAATCAGAAGGGGTCCTGGGTACGACGGAAAATTGTGACAATAATTGTTTTTTTTTTTCAGTGAAGTTTACCCTGTATAAGTACAGATGACACTCGAGGTAGAGGCTTACAGTAAATGGCATTTTATGTGAATAGGGAGGAAAAGATAACGGTAAAACCTAGACTTGAAGAGGTTACGATTTTAGTGGTCGGGGAAACATAGCCACGCTTTCGGTTCCACAGGGCCATGATTTCAAGAATCTGCTCGAGTGAAACTAGAATATTACTAGAATGCGGATGTAATGTTGAAGGTTTGCTACAGTGTGGGTAGTACGGCGGGTCCTGATCGTAAAATGTTCTTACTAGCGGAACCAAGAAATGTTCTTCCGGACATGTTTCATGAAAATAGCGATAGAGCTGTGAGAGGCTTGCCACGTCCCGCCATTGTAAAATGTTGTCGGGCGGAAAACTATTTGTCACTTATACAGAATCTGAGAGACATTTGAACTCTGTCGAAACTGAAAAGTGAAGACTTGTCAGCTCCTGAGAAAATATGACAGAAGTCCTCTATTTTCGGCCTGATCTGTCTCTTGAAACGATAGAGGATGTTACTTAGTAGAGGGTACAGGAAACCGATTATTATTATTATTATTATTATTATTATTATTATTGCATTTTCAGCGATGAATCGTATGAAAGTATTCTACTTGAGGTCAGGCTTTAAGGCCCAATAGTCTCTAAGATCACGCAATCTACTCGAGGGGTCATCCATTCATCTTGACTGGTGGTAGTTTAGATTAAAATGCAAACCGATAAGCAAAGTAGATAAAAGTAGCTTCACAGTAGAATGCACAGTTTATGTTTGCATAAAGACCCGTTGCCGCACACACGTTCACTGTCCAACAATAAGTGACGAAATGAACGTTTGTACAAAATGTAATGTTAGTTACGAGAAATTTAATCAGATATTCTCGTTTGTAATGTACAACGATGCTTCATTAACTTGCATATAATTTAATCTTACCATAGCGAATTTCATTATATATATATATATATATATATATATATATATATATATATAATAAAGAATTTTTACAAATACTTTTTAAGGATTTTATAGTTTTTATAAAGAATGATTTGAATATAAGATCCTTTTCGATTATCTTTTAACTGCAAGAGACATGTATTTACCATCAAAGTATTGTTTAAAAAACTCCAAATAATTTGAAATACAAATTTTAGAAATTATTTATTATTGCAATGAGTAATTTAATATAAACATCCGAAACGACTTTTTATATATTTATTTTCCTAAATATCAGTTAAATTAGGATGTATTAAAACTATTAAGGTATATCAAAAGTAATTTCACTTTTTAATATATGCATTTAATTTTTTTTCTTTGAAAACAAAACAATTTTGAAATTATAGCGGAAAAAATAGATTGAATTTCATCGTTCAGTCGATTAAGGGATTAACTAGATGTATGAATGCTAATACTCAGCAATTGCACCTTCCAGGAGCAACACGGTGTGGTGCACGTTTTTAAGCAGAAATGGTCAAACCAGCAGGAACCCCTGAACGGATGTTGGTGCAAGAACATGTCCAAAGCGAGGATGGCTTCATCAAAGAATCCCGTTAGCACAAGTTCCGGTAACCGTTAACCGTTACGCAAACCATTATGCATGATAGCAAGTAGACTATGAACTACTTTTTATACACCGCACTATTTCACTGTTCAGTCGAGTGGTGCTACACGGACAGACTTCACTCAAAAAGTTTTGTCAGGCCCACTATGATCCCACTATATTATTATATATCATCCACATACAAGCCTTTTCGCTATATCACAGCTCATCAATGCGGCTAGATTGAACGCTCACCTCAAGCTTGGACCGAAACACAACTGATTTATCAGCAGCCGGAGATTCATCCACCAAGATATATATATGCAAGTTTCGTTAAAAATGACCGACAAGGTTCTATGGTTAAGATTTATTTATAATTCTTCATGTGATCTTATATGTTTTCTTTTTTAAACATGTTTTAGCCATTCTTTTAGTCATTATGGATTTATAATGGCTAAAGTATTGTCGAAAGCGCTTGAATAAATATAAATTTAGGACAATATTTAGATAATTCATGTACTGAAAGGAAAAAAATAAGATCAAATGAAAAATTTTATATACGAATTGACCATAGCTCCTTTTCTGTTATTTTTTTATCGAAACTCCCATTAAAAAGAGAGATTGCTTCCTACATTCACTATATATATATTATATGTACTGGATATTAGGAGTAGTGTCTTGGCCCTTTCACCCACTAACTGAAGATACCTTACAGTTAGAAGAGGTGTAGTATGGTGTGATAGCTTATTTGATAAGTTTATTTTGCTCGACATTTTTCTTAATACACTTTAAAAAGGGACCATATTCCATTAGTAAAACTGGATACAAAAGTATCACAACGTTTAAGATTATAGGCGCCTTTCATCCGACACGTCTTCATAAAAAGTTGTCGGTAAATGAAGACTAATGAACTGATAAGAAAATAATTATCAGCTACTGAAGTTAAAACGAATCTAATTGAGGGATAGGAGTCTGGTAAAAAAAAAAAATCCCCAGCTAGGTAATAGCTTCCCCGAACAAAGCTAATTTGTGCATAAGTTTTCTCTGCGTACACAGGGCAGTTTTTTTATATTAATAATAACAGACTCCAATATATCTAAGTAGATTCTGTTCTGTGACCTGTGAAACACAGAAAAAATTTCAGGAGAATAACTAGTCTTGCTAGTATCGGAATTTAATAAATTGCTCGGCGATAGCGAAGCCATGAGTCTGCGAGCACCTGGAAGTCACCGCTTCATGTCTACGCACCTTGGCTCGGTACATGTTGGCCGATTCTAACCTCTAACATTTAAATAATCTTGCTTACATAATCGTCCTCGCATCGACACTTATATTGATATATAAAGAGACTTTGTTGATGGGCAGGCAAAACATCCTTACGGCATGGAGGAAAATACCTTATAGTTGAAAACATGTACGGCGTATATCTGACTAACAGCACCAATCAATGCTATCCTAACATATAAAGCACATTTAGATGGCTCATACATCTTAACCCATTGAACTTAATTTTTCTTTCAATAGTTGATTTAATGACACATTCAGGGTAACCATTCAAAAAATAGTCGTTTTATTTTCTTTAACTCAGCATCGAGTTTGCACTCAGAACACAACATAAAAGCCCGATGGGTAAAACAGCTATTACAGTTAATTTTTCTGGTTCGAGAGCAAAAGAGTCCCAATTTAGGTAAAGCCCAGGAAAAGTGGGTTTTCGGTAAATACTAGCAAGAAAGCACGAAACTGTCCTTTCTACAAGTACATCCAGGAAAAGTTAACCAATTGTTCTCTTCTACTGGCATAGTGTATTTTAACAAATTATGGAGATTATTCAAATAGAAAACGATCTATTTGTTGATGAATGCAATTATTGACGCTGAAGGAGACAGACTTAGCCGCCATTAAAAACACAAAAAAACACTCTCAAGAAAAGATGGATGGCTTTGTGGGGCCAAGATATAAACATCATCACAAATATCAGTTGTTTTATCAAGCAGGGCATTTGTGAAGAGACTTGATATATCAAACGACACAAAATACTCAGTGTCAGAGTTAGGTTTCAAATTACGCAACAGAAATGAGTCAGGCACACAATACACTAAATAAAAAAATACAACCGGATCAAGAACTTCAGCAAGCTTCTTATCCACGCCATGTTGAGCTGAATCTACCATAAACAAGATGGGTCTAAGTGGGACACCCTCTTCGTGAATCTTTGATAACCCATATATCCGAGGACGCTGGGAACTTACGAGACAAATATTATTATAAATTGCTTTTAGTCAGAAATTTTCATCTGCGAAATTCTAGCAATCTCTTCTGTAATCAAATTGTAGTTCTTCGGGTATCGTCACAATTGGTGTCACCTAATTTCAGGAGTGTGCTGTTATCATATCATTTAGGATAGATAATATTTCACTGAAATAATCAGAGTAGTTTAATATTACTATTCCAGCACCTTTATCAAATCTGATAGTATAAATATCTGTCTTAGTTAAAAACATAGCCGCTCGAAAGTGGTTTGTCTGCCAAATAAACCCGAGAGGATCAATAAAGTGAAAACGATATGCTAAATCTTTCAAACGAGTTTTCAGACGAAGCAATTGTTCCTCAGAGTTAGACAGATGCTTAGATAACTTTAGAAAGGAGGATTTTAAAATTGCTGAATACTTCAAATTTCTCAATTTGTCTGGAGGGAATACAGCAATCTAAACTCCGGAGGGAAAATACCATTTTCTCTGGAACAAACAGGTCATACTAAGACAAAGTAATGGATGTGCCTATTCGTGGCGACATGCGAGCCAAATTTCTTTTCATCAAATAAGCTAAATTTCTTGATTATATATATATATATATATATATATATATATATATATATATATATATATATATATCGATAGATAGATAGATATGTAATTATTCTCAGATATAATGGGCCAGAAAAGACAATATGAATAAAAAAGAGACAAGTAGAAAACTGTATACCAACTTAGACAAAGTATAGTTTTCCTCTTGTACCTTTTTATTCACACGCACACACACACACACACACACACACACATATATATATATATATATATATATATATATATATATCATTGTATATTTGAGCAACATCCTTTCATTTAAACATGTTTCATTAATAACGACCGATAATTTCATTTTTACAACACTCTTACATGTTTCTTTTTTGCTGTAGATAAAAAATGTAAAAATGTTCTAAACGTTTTGACTTTCTACGTGACTTCAGCCGCATTAGAGTCCCTTTTCAAGGATTTTTCCGGTGTTGTTATGTTTTCATGTTTGCCTGTAATGAAATATTTGGTTTTAATGTTATTTTTGTGTTTTTGAGTTTTTTGTTTTTTTATTTTTTTAAGCTGTCACGTGATGCGCGTAGCGGTTATCATATGAGCGTCTGCCTATTTCTTTAATAAAAAACTTTCAAAACTCCATTTCTACTGTTAAATAGTGTAAGGCTGATTGTAGGAGAAAATTGTTTGATATGTAGTGTCTCTCCTATAGCGAGGTGCCTTTGATATTGTGATTTAAATAGCATTTTTGTATTTTCATTACAAATTTTTTCTTGTAAGGATTCTTGTAAGTGATGGATTAATATTTGTTATTGCACTATTATTACTAGATAGGTGGCATATATATATATATATATATATATATATTAATCCTCTCGTAGTCACGACGGAGTTTCCTGAAAACTGAGAAAGAAAACTGAAATAACAACTGAAAGAAAAGCGCCGTAGATGTTTTCATTCGTTTTATTTTCCCAAGTACTTTCATTTTCAGGGGGCTGATTGCTAAGAGATAATTAATGTAGTTATTTGCTAGGATATGCCTTTCTTTTAATACAACCTTGATTATCTGATTTGCATTTGTTACAAATCAGAAGAGACGGAGAGTTATACACACACAAAAAAAAGAAAAATAAACTGGTTGGTAGCAACAATGCTGCTAGCAGCGACAGAAGCTGGACAGTATCCAATAAAACTGTGTTACCTCCCCTGTTTGGAGATTTATGGCAAGTTCTTTCATTTTATGTAAGTAGAAAACTGAACAAAAACACGCTGTAATATAAGATGACTCTTAGGAAAAACGATGTGACCCTCTCCTCAGAAGACAGAAAGATTAAAGCAGATATGACAAACACAACAAAAACAAAGTGCCCTCTCGGTATCTGTAGCAAGGGAGAAAGAATAGATCACGCATTTGACTGATTCATTTGATTATGAAATGGACGACTTGAACCCCGCTTTCGATGTTTGCGCATCAATAAGGAACGCTAGTGAAGGCAATGGAATTCCCATATTGGATAATGTAAGTATAATAATGGTATTATGAAACCAGATTACACCTACAATGTCCAGGATCCCATTTCTGAGTGTTAGCACTCTCGAGAAATTCCAAGCAAGCCAAAAACCCAGTGGTCCAAAGACAATCAGAGAGTTACTAAGTCGAATCTCCAACTCTCATTTATATTTACCAACATCTAAAAAACCCCATCAGCCAGCAGATTAAATCTTTCTGCTGAGTGGTTTGGTGCAAGAGTGGATAGGAAAGAAGAGAAACGTCCCAAACTGACAACAGATTCAGAAGGAAAACCTAAGAGCAGAGCAGGGTGTTGTGAAGAGCCGACTCAAAGAGGCTCTAATTCATATGAAGGCAGGTTTTAAAGACATCCATAATGATATTAAATAAATGATCGTAAGGATCTCTCGAGCCTAGAAACAAAGAAAACATCAGAAGAAAAAATTACAGCCTCAGAGATAATTTTCCAATAATGAAAGAAATAATAATAACGCTTTTGCTAGAAAGATATTCACCGACTTGAAGAGCAGTAAACGCGACGTACCGCAGAAGAAAGTCTAGAACTAACTGAGGATGACGTATATTTTGATGTTTGGAGATGAATATCGGACTAAAGCTGAGGGAAATTCGGGAAATCGACTGCAAATCCCATGCCGGTAGTACACGTGGAATAAATAGAATATTCTACACGTTATATAAGAATTGTTCAAACGTTCTTAAGCAAATCACCATCCTCATCCGGAGCGTATGGGAACAATGTATTGTACCACAAGAATGGTGTTTGATGGATGGCATTTGGATACCTCACGAAAAGATTCAAAAGACACTGCAAATTTTCGCCCCATCTGCCTATTCAATATATAGGATAGAATATTTTTTTGAAAATCATCTTTTATAATGGCAAAGATTATATCATAAAGAATTCAGAAAAGGAAAATATTTGAACAATATTTATTTATTTATTTACTGAAAATAAAAAATTATAAGATCACATCAAAAATTATATAAAAAAAAACCTTAACCACAGTACCTTGTCTGTCATTTTTAACGAAACCGGCATAAAAGATAGAATGCTGCCTAAATGCACTCTAATGGATGGCCACTCGTATTCGGGGATACCCGTCTACCGGGCGGCTCACTAATCCCTATTGTAGACACCTGCTCAAGCATACTTGTGCTTGTTCAACGCCGATACTACCTTTGCTTAGCGGATCTAAGTTACAGTTTCTTGGAGAGAGTGCGTTATCTAGCGTGAATAATAGTTTGAACAAACCAGGACGCTCAAACACTCGATCACGGTGACTTGTACCTTCGAGCTAGCACAACGATCAACGGCTTGTCAAAGAGCGCTTACTCACAAGCCTTGGGTCCACTCGTGGTATGGTTTTCAGGCACTTTCCAAAGGTGCCGCATGATGAATCGCCTCCTTCAAACCGCTAAGATTGAGAAGTCACTTTCCTGACAAATCGACCATAGTGAGACTCGAGCCCAGGCTTCACGGTCAGAAAGCGAACGTTCTAACCACTCGGCCACGCATGATTAGATTATATATATATATATATATATATATATATATATATATATATATATATATATATATATATATATATATATATATATATATATATATATATATATATATTCCGTGTATTCATGCGGCAAATATTCTCTAATTTATAAAGAGGGCCAACATTTTGTTTTTATTGATAGCTGTATCAGCTGAATTAACTTTTGACTACTTCGTCCAATATATATATATATATATATATATATATATATATAGAGAGAGAGAGAGAGAGAGAGAGAGCGAGGGCCAACATTTTGGTTTTATTGATAGCTGTATCTGCTGAATTAGCTTTTGATTACTTCGTCCAAGATTTAAATTCATGACTACTAGAAGACACTAACATTCATAACCATCTCTTGTACTATTCACAACTGCACCTTAGAGAACACCAGCGATATATATTTTGAGCCTTTAATATTCAGTTTTAGATAGCCTTTGTTTATCTTGGCGAGTTCTTACCGATTTTCCATAACTTTTTATTTCATTTGGAAATGAGTAGTTATGAATGTAAATTTATTATTTCGAACTACTGTTCGCATCTTGATTGGTATTGATGTTATTAAATGACACATATTCTTTAAGACAAATGCTATTTAAATTTACAGATATTTGATGTCGATTAATTTTAATGGTCGACATTTCAAGGTGAAGAATAATAATTATCAGATGTGTAGAGAATTCTATGTACTGTTTACTACAAAAAACATATAAATCTGAAAAGTTATCAAAAATATTTTATTCCAAATCTCGAACCACCTATATAAGATCAACCTTTCTTATGAAGAATCTTGCAAACCCGAAGAATGTATATCTGTAAATAAAAAACGAAAAACATCTGAGATAGGATATAGCCAAACCTGAACCTTAAATTAATACTTGAACAAAAAAACGACCATAAATAAATAAAAACAAGTATAAGAACTCACATGATTAAATGTATATAAAAAAAATTATGTCACAACACTCATTAGTTGGTTTTACGACTTTAGAACACAAAATGGGCTCCACATGCTTTCCTCACATACACCCATGAGCAAATTAACTGAAACAAAATAAATACTGTCTTCTTAGGATCTTTCACATTTTCCTTGATGGCGTATATGTCATCTCTTGGCGTTGTTTTTCTCTTCCAACCGCATTTTCCTTTACGTTTTGGACTGAGGATCTAGTGTGTTTCTTGGCCTTGATGGCATCACTGACAGTTGATAGGCTGACACCAACGATACCCGGCTAACCCTCAAACCTGGAGGACCGGTCACCCATCGAAGTATTGACCAGGCTCGACGATGCTTACTTCGGCGATCGAACGAGAACCGGTGTATTCAACACGATATAGCCGTAGAGCGTATATATACATAAACATTAGCGCAAAAGTAACAGTTTATATATATATATATATATATATATATATATATATATATATATAAATATAAATGATTCATTAAACATGACCGAAAATTAGACATTTTATTTAATTATCTTGTATTCTTAACGAAGCTGAATTAGAACTCATTTAAACAGAAACGAAAACTACCAAACCACATCCAGAAAATTCAAGCTGAAAATACAAGTATTATAGCCCCATCCACATGTAAAAAGTAAACTAAAAATAGCGGTAACTCTAATAATATAAAATAAAATGACTTCCTTCTATAACATCAACTAGAACCCGGTCACAATATGCTGATTATGTTTAGGAAAGGAAAGAAACATTCCTATAATTCTAGATAAATGCGTGAAATCTATTCATTCAGTTAAATATAAAAGTATTATCTATGACAAAATCGTTCGTATTTCAAAGCGTACGGATATGAGGCTACGGGGGTTTTGTACCGAGTTCGAATTCCAGTAGTATCAGTTACGTACAAATACTCTTGTGAAAGATTTTAATCCGTCTCTTCTCCCCCTCATGGGTTAAATAACAGGACAAATTAGCCTTGGTTGTCAACCAGATTAATTGCAAAAAATAATCAGAACCTACTCAAGAAAATCTTATTCCACTTCAGTCATATATATATATATATATATATATATATATATATATATATGTATATATATATATATATATTGTTGATTTCTGATAACGTTTAGCACCAAAATATTTTTCAGTAGTTTTACTGATGAAAGTTATTTTGGCAAGTAGATATTTTTTTAGCCAAATGCTCGATATAGGAATGTAGATAAAGCATTGTTAGATTTAATGTAAAGAAGTTGTCACTTAACAAAGCAGGTTCATGCCGACTTCGAAGTTTCGTGATGACACCGTTATTATATCGTCAATCATCAGGGATGGGTTTTCCCTGATTTACACACACACACACACACACACACACACACATATATATATATATATATATATATATGAACTTGGGCAGCAAACTTTTTTTACACATCTTTCATTGAATAAGATCGAAAAGGATAATTCAACCAAACATTATTCTGTTTTCTTGATGATAAGAAACATAAAAACTCATCGATAATTTTTATCGTCACAAGCTTTCAGCGATTTTTTTCCAGAATGTTTCTGTCTCCGACAAAACAAAAAATTACCAGGATACTGGATAAACTTAATAAAAATTTAATTTAAACCTCCTTGACGGCCGTAGTTAATGATATATATATATATATATATATATATATACTCAAACAGGACTGCTGAGATATTTAAGTAGTCAATATATAATATATAATCTAAAGTTCCGTTATTTTACATAGACCACTATTTTAATGACACAAACACTCAACGTTACTCTACAGGTTGCGCTTGCATGAATTCTCGTGAAAATGATGCCTAAAGGAACGTAAAAACGACATTTCTTTTTTAACAGATCACAGGGTGCGATGAATAAATTGCTGTCAGAATACGCCGAAAATAAATAAAACAGACAGCTCATTTTGACAGATATATTTACAAATATTGCACAAAAATGTCTTGAAATGCTAAAGAGTAAATCTATTCAATAAAATTGACATTAGCTTCAATAACGGTCTTCAGACAATTTCAGAACCTCATGCAACTCTTCTACACGGTCTCGGAGTAGATAGACTGAACTATCGCCCGGTTCACACTCCACCTACGTCTATTGAACAGATGTTGAGGCTCATCCCTTGTTCTCTGTTTAGGACGTGTTTTCTGGCTTTCTCTTTTCCAATCTACTCACTCTTACGTAGCCTCCTGCACATCAGTGTCCTTACCGCCTTTGCTTGGGGTGATGTGATTAAAAAAAAGTTGGATGAATGCTGCCATGATCTCTGCATTCAAGAGACTTTTTGGTTTCTCGCTCAACAGCAACATATGTATAATAATCAATTTTTTTTGCTCTCTGAGAAGTCCCGGTGTACTGGGTTAATGGGGTCGCAGAAATTGTCTGACAGCTATGATTGGGTTCTGCTTGTGTAACATAGTGCAGAGTATTGTTGCCAGACTTAACGTCTTCTAGCAATCAGGCAAGGCGGCACTACCTTCTGAAGTCACATGATGTAGGCCTAAGGGTGACCCTCACCAACAAATTCGGATCTCTTTATCTCATCCGGGCAAACGAAGTGAGGTTTCCGAGCTACCCTACCTTCGTAATCACCATTTAACACATCCAACTCTTTCTAAATCTTCATGCACTGTCTTCGGATTGACACCCAAATACTCTGAAATGTTTGTATTGAAGCTTCAGGTGCAAATGCCAAGCAGAAAGAGATGACGTTTCCAAATTTCTTGCGGCGTGAATTGCGCCATGGTGCTTTTCTTTCTCACAGACGGTGTCCATCTGACCCCACTATACTGTACAGTTGAAAAATTCAAAAAACAAACAACGAGCATGCACAAAATTAGAAATATAAAATGGCGACAATTTATCAATCTAATTTGTTAATTTCTCGAATCTGTAGGTTTTTTTTACCCAATATTCTGTTAGTAGTTGGTAATTTCTTCCAGTCTATACGTATTCAATTCAAACTGACCTGTTTCTGAATTTCTCATGAAAACAATTGACTTTGCTAAAAACAATTGAAATCATTTAATTCGTTTGATTTTTTTGTTTAACCACAACTCACCTCATAATACCGAAGTTTAATTTTCTTGGAAGATTTGAAGTAATAAAAATCTGATATTTTTATTCGGCTTTCACAGTTGGATACAAGGTAGATGATACTCGTTTTTTTTAGATACATGCTACTGTGTGCATGATTATTAGAAGGATTTGTTTGATGTTGTAGTTTTGTTTAAGCTATATTTCTAAAAAATTAATTTAAAATTTATGGGTTAATATCGTAAAAGAATTCTTTCATGTTGGTTGTTTAACTGATTGCTTTCACAGTATATCAACAACTTTATGGATGAATTAAGGCCGAAATCTAAATGTAAGAAACACGTTTTTATGCTCTCAATTAAATATATTTTGAACGCAAATGTATGCTTTCAACTAAAAATATTGTTGTTTATTCTGCTATAAAATATATTGTTGGTAAATCTACTATAAAATTGTTGGTAATTCAACTATAAAATGTACTGATGGTAATTTTACAATAATTAGGTATGTTATTATTTTTTATATTAACATATATTGCTGGCAATTTAGTTATAAGTATTGTAACTCTTTTCCCACAGCTGGAACCGTAGCAGGTGCTACAACCCTGGATTAGAGTGAACCTGGGAACAACAGAAATTAAGAGGTGGTTCCCCGTTACTCAAAATCTCCAATATGTTGTTAAGAACACTTATTGTTGAATGTAGATTATCATCAGAAAGTGTACGAAATGATATTTCAGAATTTAATTCTGGTTTGCCGTCTAGGTACAAATTCCACTCCGTGAAACCTAGTAACTAGTGAAATTACATCTTTAATCTCTCTTTCAGATCTTACAGCTGGATGTAGTTTATCGTCATACCCAGGAATATCCACCGGAATATTTCTTTACAAGTAAATTTTAGTATTACTTTATTATTTTCTCAACGTTGGACACATAATTATGAAGTATTATATTCCAGTTTACTGCCTCATAAACTAATCTTCGAAACTGTACAATAAATGCCACTTATTGTAAAGCATCTGTTTGTTACGAGATAGTAGCCGTTATTCTTATCTCAAATTGCTTGTCACGACTTATTGTATTTATATGTTAATTTTTTCGGTAAGTAGTAAAATTTATTAACAGATTACAACTTTCAATGCTTTATGTCAACAATGGCAGAAAAATTCTCGGTTGTTTAATCTGTTGGCTCATCACTGCTGTACGTTAGACACACACGAAGACGTAAACAGACTCTCTCTCTCTCTCTCTCTCTCTCTCTCTCTCTCTCTCATGCAGACATATTAAGATGATACATAATTCAGCGCCATATTTTGCACACTATTACCGTAATAATAGAAGTGGGTTTAATCATCACTGTTGTTTGTCATATCATCAATTCTAGTGCACTGTTTTAGAAGCCACTAGGAAAATTGAGAAGCTGGTAAAATGTTTATCCTTAATAGAACATCATCAATTATACATTTTTCTTGTTTTCATACTCGAGACTATTGAACAAGATCATCACTCTCGGGGAAAAATGAATTTATAGCAAGAATCCGAAAGGAACTAAATCCTGACAACACTTAAGTACAAAAAGTAATGGTATATCACAAAATAACTATCATGGAATGTTACTTTAACGTCATGGAAATGCAAGGGGCTTTTAGGTTGGGATATGATTTGTAGCGGACCTGTTTGTATACTTGTGTTGAAGAAAGAGACACGATGTGAATTATAGGAGTTAGAAGGGGCAGGTTAGTGCGTTCAAGACGATATTTCTTTAACCCGAGAACACTAACCATGGGTATATAGTTATAGTCAGTTAAGTGCCATAAGTGATACATGCTTGGGCGATCATGTCTCGAAAGAGACATAACTGACTGGGCCGAAAATTATCCCGCAATAAGTTGCCATTACTTTCTGCAGTTGCCAGCCAAGGCTTTAGATCCCAAGCTGTCCTGTTATTTAACCATGACTGAAAGGAAGAGACGGAGGTTCCCAAGGTTATTTGCCCGTAAGTGAATGCAAGGAATTCAACTGGAATTCGAACTCGACTCCTTGAGTTCTCGTTACAAGCCAATATCCACTGGCCCACAACGCACATCCGGGGTATATAGTAAGCCATTTTAATTACAATTTAATTACAATTTTTAGTAACTGACTTTCTCATGTAAATAATATAATTTTCAGTTCCTATTAATGTTAACTCAAAGTACTTGAAGTACCTGCATATAAATTACTTCAAATAAAGATTTATATTTAATATTATTTTGATATTTTTGAATTGGGTATGATATACTCATGGTTAGTAGTGGTGTAACGTTAATTGATTGTTAGTGTTCCAGGGTTAACTGTGGAGACCTTTGATGTCCTGCAATTTACGCTGTCGCATCTGTAGCGGGAATACTCGATGGAACATATCACCACCCACCATACACAGTGAAGTGGCAGAATACAGCTCCCTCGACGAAAATTGTCTGTGGACAAGCCCCACTGGTTCATATCACGTCCATATTCAATACGAGAGGTACCAGATGCTTATTCAGCAGCTGGGATTTTTATAGCTTCCATAGGATATAAAATCAGATATCTCAGGTCTCCTCTCATAACACCACGACATCGAATATGGTCGAGAACTGTAGAGTTTTCAATTTCTACTCTCGAAAGAGACCAAAAGCGTCTCGGAACTCTCATGGGTGACGAATTATTTTTCTCCCTACAATCTCTTTCTCACGGACAAAATGTCGAAAGCCTTTCGTGGCTCTGTGGCTATTTCCATTGAAAGTGTTCTTTGGTTCAATAAGTTCACGGCTAGGACCCTCCATATCACGAAACCAAACAACGAGTTAATCCAAGCCGTGTTAATGGAATTGGGTAGACGAGAGCCTTTTGGAGCCGTCATTGGTTGTGTTAGCACGAAGTCAGATGTCATCGTGGCCGAGGGTTTTGAGGTTCCTCGCTCTGTTCGGATTTTTGTTTCAGAATCTGAAACTATGGTCTGATCAGCATAGTTATAGTAAAACCAGTGGTGGGCCTTTTGGGTGAAAAAACAAACACAAATAAGTGTGAGTAGCAGTCTGTAAGCGGGATTAACTAACCGCCCTGGTATACAAGCATCCTTGGGTACGAGCGGTCATGAAATCTACCGGAAGATGATTTCCCTGTCACTACAGTCTAAAACTTGTTCAACTCTAGGGTAAATACTTATCTTCCGTATAGAACCGCACCAACTGCGCTTCTTACTCTGTAGCCCTCAACTTCAACTTGTTTTTTGGCTTTGTATAGCGGGAAAATTAATGTTAAAATATTACCCCACCTTGTCATATGATATTTCTAATTAAATATTTGAGGACTGGCAACATGGCGGATCGATTATTTATGTATTTTGGTTTTCTCAGACTGAAGATAGGTTTTGAGTGAACTCAAAGTCATTTTTCTGACGCATTATCACCTACACATCGGGCAAGTTAATTATGCTAACATAATTGTGTTTTGTACGTTCACGACAAATTAGTTTGTTTCGTCTTTCCAATTATACATGCCATTGAGTAGTGACCGCTAACTTGTACGAGGGTTTAGGTAAGTAAAAAAGTATCAGAACTTTTGCAATAATATATATTTAGGTTTGTCTCACTGCTTTCTACTCATGCTAACTTATAGTTGGTACTACTGTGGTGCTGGGATCAAAGTCTTAGCTTGATCATGCCGGTTTTCTTGCTGCTGTTACAGTATAAACATGGCCGCTCCACTAGAAGTATGTACAAAGGAGGAAAAAATAGAAAATGAATCCTGCTATTTTTGGCACTTCAGTGTACGTTAGGCAGAACATTAAAATTTCTGACCTTAAACAAAGATATAAATGTAGTTTTTTATTCTTCGCGTGATTCAAATAGATATGTTGAATGAATTACACCTGGAAAGAGTTTACAGAAAAAAGATTTTTTAAGATGTTTTCATATTTGACTAGATTTTAGAAAAATCAGCGCTCCTTGAATACAGCCACATACAAGCACGCATATAGACACACGTGTGTTTACTCGTGTTTATATGTATTGTGAATACATAAATGCGACATTTGCAGGTGATGCAAGGCATTTCGGGGTGAAAATGGAATGAGGAAGCCAAGTTCCAATTCCGTGCGCGTGTGTTACGTTTACATTCGCATTAATGCCGTTGGGAAAGGCAACAACTACACTCTTCTCCACCCGCCCAGAGTAATGAGCTAAATAGCAGGGTAGACTCTGCTCTCTAGACTCCCGGCAACACATGTAAGGCAAGGAAATTTTTTATATACTAACTTTCTGAAACAATTAAGGAGAAACTAACCCATTTTCTTACGCAAAGAATATCTGGCAATTCATAAATGATAAATAAAATGAATCTCTCGAGACGGGTACTGATCTACATTCTCAATGGACAACGCCTTAGTGGTTAATGACAAGAAAGAAAACGTTATCTTCAAACAAAAATAAGAAAAAAAGATATAATGATTCTGGACGTCCGATGCCTGTCATTTTTTATAAAAAAAAGTAAATAATTTATCATACTGAAAAGATATTGAACCTGCACCAGGATGATACTTCTATTTTTCCTTTCAAAATAATAACACACAAAATATAGGTCTCTGCTTCTGAAATAAAGAATTGTAATTATTTGCACTAGTTATATTTCCCTGGACTGTTGTCCTCATCGATGTTGCTATATGCACAATATTCCGACTGTTGTACGCTCCAACCTTGTTCAGGTGATTGCAATTTCTAGGTCTACTCTTTAACTGGATGTGCATTGTGGTGTAGTGGAGATCGTCTCCGAACGAGAAATCGGGGAGACGAGTTCGAATTCCAGTTGAATTTTTTGCATTCACTTACGCACAAATAACGTTGGGAAAGGTATTAAACCGTCTCTTCTTTCCAGTTATGGGTTAAATAACAGGACAGATTGGATTCTATAGCCTTGGCTGGCAACCATTCTACCTGCGAGATAACATTCTAACCAGTCAGTCATGTCTCTTTCGAGACATGATCGCCCAAGCGTGTATCAATTATGGCACTTAACTGACTGACTGACTCTTTATTATGATGACAGTTGCTGTTCAGTGCATATCGGCTCTAAATAATAAATTCGTAGCGTCAAGTTCAAATTCCAGGTGAATTCGTTGCATTCACTTATGCGCAAATATCATTGGGAAAGGTATTAATCTGTCGTTTCTTGCTCAAACTACGGGTTTAACAATATGACAGATTGGGTTGAGTAGAAGTCGTCGTGGAAAGCTAGATTTTTTATGTTAGTTATGAAACATTTGAATGGATACAATTATATTAAGACATATCGGCAATGGTGTTCGTGAAACGGTTACATATTTATTTGTTAAAGTGGTGGAAGTGGTTGAAGAGTAAAAATGTGTCAAATATAATGTTGCTTCGATAAGTTGGAGCTCGTCAGACTGAGAAGGTAGTTCACATAGGTAAATAAAACCCTTATTTCAAACCTCCGCTACGTTGCAGCCATATCCGATTATAGAAAATGATACAGGAGTAAACCTCAAGGTAAAATCCGGAGTCCATAAGACAGTTCGCTGTTGTATTCAACTAGTTCAGGCAGCTCCTGTAACAGCACTGGTCCCAAATTGTAACGATCCTGTCGTTTCTTTCGTCTAATCAGTGATATGGAGAGTGGGGACGTGCTATATGTGCAACAGCCTGTTCTCCATATCACAATGCCCAGGCTTGCATCCGATCATATCATACCAAAACGCTAAACCTGCTGAGGATACTCCAGCTTTGCCCTTGGCCTTACGGTTACTGGGTTTAAGTTACCGCTCGATTAGCATAGATCAGAACGTCAGGGGTCGTTCTCGCCGGTGGGAGAATTTCTTTATTCTCCCTGGACAGCTAGTGCCCGCCTCAAGATGGGCAGCATCCATTTAGTAGGGTGTTGTTCCTCCACAGTCTGTCTTCTTCATTGGGTTTATGGAGAAGTGTAACGTTAATATGAACTATCAAAAAATGTCTGTTGATTCAAATATAAACGAAAAATATTTACGTACTGATTACAAATAAAAATGAAGTAAATCAATAATTACCTATATGAGAATTAATTAAATGCTTACAGCTTCAAACAGAAACAACAAACCTATCCTTGAACAAAGTAAATAGATATTGAGTTAGATAAAAACAGTTAACCCTCATCTTCATTGCATATTCATGTCGTTTCGGTTGTTGTACACTCCTTCCTTCATCAAGTTGTTCAAATTTCAAAATCTACTGAGCCGTATGTTGCGAGTTCAGAATCTGGCTACAGTGGTTGTAAGGAAATAACTTATAGAGTTGAATTAAAGGAAGATATCTAAAACATTTGGAAGCGGCATGATTCATGGAACGAGAGCAATTATCCCAACGATCAAAATAAAAGTTCAATTCTAAATTCACAAGAGTAAGGCTGGGGTTTACAACGGCCGAGACGTTTTGAATATACCAATAAATTTAGGACAACAGTCCGAACGATGTAAATAATGTAGAAGTATAGACAGATATAAACGACCAGAATTTAACTATGTTTAACACAATGCAAATGCTTGTATATGCAAATATGCAAAGATATTTAAATATCCCTGCAAATGCTTGTATATGCAAATATGCAAAGATATTTAAATATCCCTGCAGAAAAGAAAATGCATATAGACGTAATTTTCAACGACTAATAGTTGTCTGCCCAAAGAAATGTATATAGACTTCTATATAAATGATAATATGCACTTATCCTGAAGTAAATGGTTATAGATTAAAACAGACTGATTTCGATATCAAATGTTTCTACAAGGTCTGATAAGTCGTAAATTCAACTAACCCTATACAAATTCAAACTGATTCAATATGCTTCCTTATTTATGGCTTTCAAAATGTTTCTTGATTTACGACAGAGAATCGGTTATTTAACTCAGTCGCTTCACTGAGACGAGATGTGACAAAATGTCTAGTTTAATGTGTGGAATCCGAGGGACGAAAGAAAAAAAATTACCAAATCCCCACAAAAGTCGATTGATATGACTACCGATTCCTACTTCCTACTGGAATGGTGAGGGTGTACTCTCGGGAAGCTGTTCTCCGGGACCAAGCAAATCTGAGTACTTTATTTTCTCCAGGCTTTTCGGAGACAGAAAAGCAACTGAGAGGTGATAATCCTCTCCCGGGAATGAGCCGCGGAAAGAATTGTACATTCAATCTTATTGAAAAATCTCAATTTATATTTAAATAATATTCATGAATTATTTGAACATCTTTTCGAATATTAAGCATAATATAAATATGTTCAAAGAGAAATACACGTTCGGTGCCTCAAGTCTGCGTTGTGGTTAACGATTCCATTTGCCTACTACAGAAGAGTGAGTTCGATACTGATTGGATACCCCATTATTACAGCCATTTCGCAAATAAATAAATGTCGTAATCTGCATCATTATAATGCTGGATTTATCTATTGATCACAACGATATATTTTCGAATGTCTCAGACACCAATTAAATCCTGAATCCTTAACAATAATCTTTGAAATTTGAATTTTCTGTACAAAAAGGAACATCCTCAATTCCAGAGCTAATTGACTTTTAGTATTAATATGCAGCTAAAGTTCTTGACACACATTATTTCTGTACATGTTCATCATTATCATAGAGTCTAGCACGTCGAAATGGCGGTGCTGGGAGAACTATTTCTAGTTTTATTTGCCATTTTACCCCAGCCATCAGGGATTGATTATGAACTGACATAATTAAGTGCAATGGGGAATGTACAGTCTCGCTGATACACACACACACACACACACACACACACACACACACACACACACACATATATATATATATATATATATGTGTCTGTACACTTGTAAAGTATATTAAAACGATGGAAAATTTGTTTAAATATATGTATGAGGAATCTTTTTGGAAGTGAATGTATGTTTATGCTTGTTCGTCGGTAACGATAGTTAATGTATGTTTATATATGTGATTGAATAGAACAACAATATTACTCTCTCTCTCTGTCTCTCTCTCTCTCTCTCTATATATATATATATACAGAGAGAGAGAGAGAAAGAGAGAGTAATATTGTTGTTATAAGTGTTTATAATAAAACTAATAATAATAAGACTGCAACGCAAAATCTGTTGTGTTTCGATACTGCATTATTAGCACCTTATCAGCCTGTGAAATATTTTTTTATTAAGAATCCTTATACATACAAATTTGAAAACAACACATTTGTTACCATGTCCAGCCAGTTAAGGGGGTTTGGTGGGGAATTCAAAAGCTTTGGACAAGGTCAAATAATACAAAGTAAGGCAATGATGGCTAAGGGAATTAGTTATTAGGATGAGGTAATATAGAAGATGACATGGAAAGCTAGATTTTTTGGTGTCAGTTATGAAACATTTGAATAGATACAATTATATTCTAATATATCATCAGTGATGTTGAATATGTTCGTAAAATCGTTACAGATTTATTTATTAAATTTGTTATCACTTAAAGTGGTGGAATTGTTATTAGAATGGAAATGTGTTAAAATATAATGTTGCATCAGGCAGGTTAAGCTCGTCGACCTGGGAAGGCAGTTCACCTAGAGGAAAGAAGACCTTTATTGCAAACATCCGCTACGTTGCAGGCATAACAACCATAGAAAAATTTTCAGAAGTAAACTTCATGGTCAAATCCACAGTCAAAGTCCTTAAGGCAATTCACTGTTTTATTAAACCACTACAGGCAGCTCCTGTGACGGCATTGGGCTTAAATTGTAAAGACTCTGCCGTTTCTTTGGTTTAATAAGTGCCGTGGAGAAGGGTGACGTGCTACATAGGTAAATACCAGTCCTCCATATCACATTGCTTAGGCTTACATCCGACCATACCGCAGGAAAATGCTAAACTTGGAGAGAATACTCCAACTTCACTCGGCGTTGATACAATACAGGGAACGACTGTTACTGGTTCTAAGCTACCGCGCAATTGGCGTAGATCACAGCGTCATGGGTAGTTCTCGTTGGTGGGAAAATTTCTCTAATCTCATTGGACAGCTACCGTTTGCCCCAAGCTGGGCAACATCCCGCCAGTAATGTGTTGTCCCGCTACGGTCTGCCTTCTTCATTGGGTGCATGGAGACTCGGAGACATCCAATAAGTGGACCGTAACATTTGCACCAGGCAACAGGAAGCAATCTCAAAAGAAACCAGCTATAAAACAGGTCTGCTTGAACGTCAGAACTATGCTGACTGGCCTATCTGAAGATATCCGGTTATCAATGACGAGCTCAAAGGGATTCATGTGGGCATTACTACACAGCAGGAGACATGTTTGGCACACTCTGGATCATCGAAGGATAGAAACTACATGTTTTTCTGGCAGAGAAATAGCTTCAACAAACCTCGCCAACACGGTGTGGGCTTCGCAGGTAGGAACAGCCTCATGAATATAGTTGAACCAGGTAGAAATGATTCTGAGTGACTTCTAACTTTCCGCCTCAGCACTATAGCAAGTCCTGTCACCCTAGTCATAGTGTATGCCCCGACACTCTCTGCCACAACGGACTCCAAGGACGAGTTCTACGATAAGCTTGCAGCCAGCATCAGCAGAGTTCCAAGAAACGAAAAGCTTGTTCTCTTGGGCGACTTCAATACAAGAGTGGGTGCCCCTCGCGATTCGTCGCCTTTCTGCCTTGAACATCAATGGCTAGAGACTACTCGAGCTATGCACACATCACAACATGTGCATAACCAATTCTTTATTCAAGACCAAGTCCAAGTACAAGGTCTTTCGGCGACGCCCACGGTCAGGGCACTGGCACTAGTTTCATTTAATCATTGTCAGATGAAGTACTCTAATAAGGCACTGTAAAAAAGCAAACATGAGACAAGAGCTTTCATAACTAATATTAAATTTTAATAACTGGAAGTAAAGAAAATTAACTGAGCCAACGCTGTCTCGCTATTGTCTGTCTCTTTCCTCATAAGTGTGATATTAGGGATATATATATATATATATATATATATATATATATACATAATTATGAATTGTACATTGCGACTCGGAAATTTTGATGTTTCGAGATAGATTATCATAATCCCGCAATGTTGCTGTTGGTTGTGGAAATTATTTACATTTAAATGATAAAAGCATTGTTTTGCTGTGTATGTATGTGGGAAGATATAAAATTTGCATGTGTGTTTCTTTTGGATAATCAGAGTGAAGATTCATTTTGGGATTTGTCCCCAAAAATACATACTAATCAACTTTTTCCTCTTTTTTCCTTTTCCCTGTTTCTTTTCCCTCCTTAACGTTCAAGATGTTTACCTGCCTTTAACCTGATCTTATCATTTTCCCTTTTTTCCTCTCTTTTCCCTTCAGCTTTATTGCTTTTGATGTGATATTTAATTTCAGTATGAATTCTATATTTTTCACTAACTTATCATTTTTAGTCTATTTATTTATTTGTTGTAATTTTATTTTTATAAAAACAGAAATCTTTTTTATAAAAGATCATTTTTGGTCTATCTATTTATGTGTGTAAAGTTCTTTTTTATAAAAAGAAACATTTATGTTTAAAAATAATTTTTATGTTTCAATTTATTTTTAAATATTTTGTCAGTAAGCATTTGTTGGTCATATGTATGTTAATATTATTTAGATTTTATCTATTTTCTAATGTGAACAATTTTCAACGTCTACATATGACATTAATGTCATTGCGTTTATTTAATATATGTTTATTCTTAAGTGATTTAATAATAAATAGTTTTTCGTATATATATAGTGATAAAAACTAATGAATATATATTCCACATTTTCGTAATTATTACATTTTATAAAGTGCCCCCAGAAGAGCTTTTAGATAAATATAGTTATTATTAGTGTTATAACATGTGAGACAGAAACTCAAACACTTTCAGGTTTCCGTACTAAGTGCACCATCATCAGGCAGTAAAATCTGATGATGTTGCACCTGGCATCGAAACCTGAAATTTTTTGAGTTGCAGTTTCGAATGTTATTAACTAATAATAACTCTTGCTATGTCTCCTTCTCTCTCTCACTCTCTCTCTCTCTATATATATATATATAAGTTTGTAATACTTCGTGAAATAAAACTCACAAGCAACAGTAAACATCCAGGCTTCATTGTTAAATATTACTCGATGAAGTGACACCTAAGGACATTAAACTGAAGCTATAATGTGTTTTAGTTCTTCACTCCACTGGTTCTGCACGAATCAGATGAAAGGTTTCCTGGCTCACGGTGTTGGCCACATATAAACTAATTCTGACGTCATATTGGGATGCGGATGAAAGCAATGTTCTTTTCTAATGCCAAATTATAAAAAAAAAAGAAATAAAAATGTCAAAAAATATCAACCGAAATTAAGTAAATGAAATTAACGTGTAGCACAGAATGCGTCGGAGAACGCTCTTGGAAATGGCAAATCCCGCTGCCCTACATAGACGTGAGAATCGGTAGGTTTAGAGTTTTGAATCGGATCCGCTTTTTGTACATAAATACATGCCCTGGGCTGCATGAGGAATATCACCCGGTATACATAAAGAATCTAATATCGATAGCCTCTACCTTTCGTCTGAATTATCAAGATAAAAGACGAACAACTGAAAACAAACCCAGACACTCACTTATATATATATATATATATATATATATATATATATGTGTGTGTGTGTGTGTGTGTGTGTGTGTGTGTGTGTGTGTGTGTGTGTGTGTGAGTGTTCTTTGTTCTTCCCTTTTAAAGATGCATTAGGTGAGTATCAGATTAGCCTTGTATTTTGCCGAAGTAAAAACGTAGACTTCTCACTTTTCATTTTCAACATTCTTTTTCATATTTTTGCTTCCCTTCTTTTTGTTGTCCTCTTTACATTTTTTCTTTTGCTTTCTTTAACATTTCCATTTATTTATTCACGTATGACTTCTTTTTTTTTACAATGCATTGTTCTTTACTTTCTCATATTCTTATCATTTTTATTCGTTTGTTTTACTTTAATCTTCCCTTTCTCTCCACAACTTCTCTTTTTCTCTTGACGATAGTCATTCCTTTTCTTTCTTCACAATGTACCTCTCTTTTTCTCTTTACCATTCCAATTCTCTTTCTTTCTTCATAAATGAACATCTATTTCTTTCTCCTCTTTTCTCATTTCCTTTCTTTCTTCACATTTGTACCTCTCCTTCTCTCTTCACGCTTCTTATTCTCTTTATTTCTTCACAACTGTACCTCTCTTTCTTTCTCCACGTTTCTCATTTCCTTTCTTTCTTCACATTTGTATCTCGCTTTCTCTTTCCACGATTTTAATTCCCTTTTTCTTTTCACAACTGTACCTCTCTTTCTCTCTCCACGTTTCTCATTCTCTTTCTTTCTTCACATCAGTACCTCTCCTTCTTTCCACGATTTTTATTCTTTTTTTTCTCCATTATTTTACCTCTTCTTCTCTCTCCACGATTCTTCTTTCATTTTTCAACTGCAATTTTATCTGTCTTTCTTTCTTCACGATTCTACATCTCATTCTTTGCCGTTCACTATACTTACCTTTCTTGAATTCTATAAAACCATTCTTTTGATGAAAGGAATGTTTGAAACCAAATTCTCAAATGTTTCTCTTGTCTTAAGAACTGCATCTATCGTCGCAACCCCTGAGGGCCACAGGTTTTGTTCCTGTCTTGTATTTCTTCTTCTGTCGATCGGAAAATCAAAGACACTTAGAAAAAACGCGGCAACTTATGGAAGGAAATGTCAATGCGCAGAAGTATATAAAATGCAAGCAACACTTTCACTTACCATAATTCAAACTCACTTTAACACACTCTTATAGCTATGGGTGTTTAGTCTGAAGAACTGTATTAATATGGTTTTATAAGACTCTGTATATACTCATTTATATCTGTGAACTCATACACACGCACAACGTAGATGTCCATTAAGGAAAAATGCCGGTGGAATCGGAACTTTGAGGAAATAAAAATGATGTGTGAGCAGAAAACAAACGGCAAAGAAAATAATGATAAAAAGCATTGAATATAGAAAAAAAAGATCCCATAAAAAATCGTTAGAATCTAAAATAGAAAAAGGAGAGAAAAGAAAATTCAGCTGAATTTAACAAATGAGTTTGGTCCACCAGTGAAAACAAAGAAAACAATATTTTCTAGAAAAATGTCTAGGAAAAGCAAGAAATAAAATTTAAGAAAAGGAAAACAGGAGATGTGAAGTTACACAGAAAATTTCACCTCCAAAACATTGAAAGCTGAAGATAAGGAAGATGAAAATTACAAAATAAAAAGAAAAAAGAGTAAGAAAGTAATTATATAAAACAACAAAAATTTGAAGAAAAATTTTATAAACCGTGTCCCCTTATTTTATAAACCGTGTCCCCTTATTTTATAAACCGTGTCCCCTTATTGCACTCCACAACTTTCTATCATTTATTTATATTGTTCTGCATATTGTGCTCATCTTTGTTGTCATATTTACGCTTTTTCGGCCGTTTTAGGACCCGACCTTGATCAGGACATTTCCATATTTCTGAGAGAAGATATTGTAACTATTTTACTACATTGTTCGGACAGTTGTCTTCATCTTCATATTTACGGCTTTAGGGCCGCTGTACGCTTCGGCTTCTTCAATTATCTGTCGATAATTTTCTGATGATATATTGTAAATATTTACACTGTTTATATTGTTCGGATTGTTATTCCCAAATTTTCCAAGGCATATTTTCTCATAATGTTTCGTTGAAATTTCACCTGTCTCTTTCTTATACTAAGTAAAAGTGTGCTTTTTATTTCCTTTGTTTTTAACTTCGTTATTGCTCACATCTTCTAGATACAGGGAGAAAACTAGTATGATATTCAACTACAACCACACCCAGTCAAGTACTCATGATTATGAGAAACGAATGCTGGTTAAATTAATTTTCTTCCTATTAATGATCATATACTTTAAGAAATCTGTAAAATTCGTGCATCTTATACTCAATCAATTGGCTCTGTGTGTTTGAAATTACAAATAATGATTCCTCTCTGTTCCTTAAAAAGTTTAAAATTGTGAAAAAAAGAATGCAAATTCAATTGATAAAGATGGTCATGTTTCTGTTGATTCTTCCATGAGGATCGGAAAATATCACATTGATCACATAAAGATAAAAATAAACACATTTTTCCAGTGTTTCTTCTCCTTCAGCCACTGATATTTCCCCTTCTATGGTTTACCATAGCCGAACAAGCAAAGAAATAAAAGCGTATATTCCTATATAACATGAACCTAAAACAAAAATTAGGAATCGTTTCTTTCCGAGGGTTTATGTTTCTAAGTGTCCGAAATGGATCTAATTTAATATCTGTGACATGAGCTTTCAGCTGTAACACTTGCCACCAATAAATATAAACAGGGATTTGTTTCTTGCAGGCTTTTTTCCTCTCTCTCATTTATATATATATATATATATATATATATATATATATATATATACATGGCTTAGAAAATGCAGAATACATTCTTTAAAAAGACATTTTTCATTCAATACTTCTTCAGTTAGATATAAACATATAAGTGAAGAAGTATTAGATGAAAAATGTCTCTTTAAAGAATGTATTCTGCATTTTCTAAGCTATATATATATATATATATATAAATGTTTTGGAAAGGATGTAAACGAAAAGGAAATTAATACTGAGCATTAGGAAGAGACAGCTAAAGTTCCTGGAACATGCAATGAGAAAAGAGGGCTTGGAGAATCTGTTCTAACAGGCCAAATAGAGGGAAGAAGAGACAGAGTAAAACAGCGTGTAACAAGTTTGACGGGCCTGAGCAGGTAGATGGCAGAACGGGGGTTGTGTGGTGTAACGGGAGAAAGCGTACTAAGAGTCATCAGGGATAGAGAATGGGAAGGCCATGATCGCCTACGTCCTGAAAGTACAAGGCACACAGAAGAAGAAGAATAATATTTATTTCTAGGAACTTGTCCTGCGATATTCAAAAGTTGAATTGAGAAGTAGAAGCGTTTGTTTGTATGAACTGGCATGTGTTTTATATATATATATATATATAAAGAGAGAGAAAGAGGGAAAGAAAAAGAAAGTTGATTCATGTTAAAGCTTGGCACCAACATTATTGTTTTTTTCAGTAGATTTACTGATAACAGGTATTTTGTTAAGTACGTTTTTATCGTAAAGTGCTCGATATCAGAGTGGAGATAGAGTGTTCATAATTTTAGTGTAAAGAATTTGTCACTTAAACTGAGCAGGTTCATGCCGACTTCAACATTTTGAGAAAACACCGTTATGATACCTCACTAACCGGAACTAGGTTTGTTGTTGAGTCAAGTTTTAACCTATTTATAGAGATCTCATTGTGATTTGACATTTTGTGTGATTGATCATTTTTAAAATTGGTTGGTTTTGTATTTTAATTTTTTTATGCTTGATTTCTTTTTAATTAATATTATAGGTTTTTAAATGTACGCGTGAGTGCATATCAGCTAAAATTTCGAAGACGGCATGAACCTGTTCTGTTAAACTTAAAATTATTTGCATTAAAATTATATATATATATATATATATATATATATATATGGAAAAAGAGAGTGGCAACAAACTGTTATTTCTGGATATGCTAATAATTCGAACAGAGGCGATTTCAATATATCCGTCTACCGCAAGCCAATATTCACTTGACAATACCTCAAACTCCCACCATCCATACAATGTAAAAACTGCCTGCAACATTGAGCAAAATTCATAAGCGGCGACCCAAAGACATACAAACAGGAAATGGTCACTAAAAGCAGCACCCTACAACGTAACATTTATCCAGAGTATGTGACAACAACTCCCACGAACATGGAAAGGAGAGTCATGAATATATCGACTCTCACAAAACAGTCTCAGTCTGTTACCCTATGTGAAGGGGTTATTGCACAAAATACAAAGGATCTCGGCTTCATATAACATCAGGACGATCGTCAGAAGTTGTTATACACTTCGCAGGTAACTCTTTTGATTAAGAACCCAAACAGTCATGAGGAAATGACTATGTGTGTACGCCATATATAAAATATACTTCCCCCAGCAGGATATTTCCCTCGCAAGTTTTCTCGAATATTTAGGCCAGTAGATGTAAATAAATATTCTGTTTAATTCTAAGAAATGCAGCTACTCAAATATGATTATCCATTAAAAATAATGTTTAAATAAATAAATTTAAAATATGTTGGATTTAATCCTTTTCGTTGCACATTTTGTAAAACTTCGTTTATATATGTATATATACATATATTTATATGTATATATAAAGTATTTTCGCACACACACACACACACACACACACACACACACACATATATATATATATATATATATATATATATATATATATATATATATAACCCCAAATCCAACGTGCTGTTAAGAATTATTGTTTACACATTTAAATAATGCATGGTCCAACTATGTATCTTACCAGAGAAAATTAAAAAGTATCATGCCATGACATCAGACTACTGTTGTGTTTCTCGATCTATATCTTCAAAATTATAGTTATAGGTATATAACTTCATATATAGGTTATATTTAAGCAGTAAGAGAAGCATCCAAAGCACCAGCTGATAAAACCAGAAACAGAAGTTCAGGACCTGCTCAAGGCCAAGCCTATAAACCTAGCAAAGACATGATCGCCTGGCAATTGCAACAATTTATCTTCTCCATTTAAAATTAGATCTAACATAATTGCTACAGATAACTACTACTGAGATGCCCTTTTATGACCATCAAAACAATATATACATACAATGTGATACTGTTTCCATGCGTTAAGTTCTAGATTTCAAAATTTAGTAACTTTACATGGATAACCTTGAAAATATAATATCTAATACTTTTCAAAACCCAAGAATCTACCATATGTGAATGATATTTTCATTTTAGTCAAAATATAGATGAAATACACGAACAACACAAATGTATGTGTGAGGAATATTTTCAACTATAAAGTCTGTGGTTACTCACACACATATATAAAAATTGCCCATTGCCTTAATATTTTAAGATTGAAAGAAGTTTCTATCGTAAATCTAAGTAATTCGAAGATCCTAATGACTTTCTTTTTTATCTGAGAGAATACTGGGCCACTACAATTAGGGATAACAATGAGTCCGTCATCTGTACATATACTTTTCTGTTTGGATTCAACTATCCTACTAAGAGTGTTTAGAATCTAAATTTCTACTAAATCTGCAATATAACGAAGTTATTACCAGAGCTTTTTATTCACGTAGAATTATTATGGGATAACAATGATGTCCTAGAAGCCAATATAACTTTGGATTCTTCATCACAAATTGAAACAAATTTCTTTGAGAAATTCAAACTATCCAACTTTTAGTATGAATATAAAATTGTATGAACGTCACTTTAACTTTGTTTTTAATGCTATTAAACAATTTAATCGCATCAGCATAATCTTTCCAGCTTGTTAAAGAAAAATATTTATATCGAGTCAGTTATATTTTAGTTATATTTTTAGATTTATGTCCTCCTTCATTTTTAAAGGAGTTAATTGATCTATTTCCTTATTTATTGTCAAATATATATATATATGTTGCTTTTATCTCGATTTCGAGCATAGGCACTTTCATACATAGATTCACTTAGAGGTTTTTCAGTCAGCGTTTTCTATTCTTTAGAATGTTTGCCATCCTATCTTTGACTAATTAAAAAATAATTAGTCAACCGTCTTCGATTTCGTAAACTAGCGTTTTACTCTCCTATATGATACTCTTTCGACACACTGTCTACAATAACCAATTTATATCCCCCTCACATATAGCTATGTCAGACTCTCTTTTCGGCCTTTGAGAGAATTCAAGGTTTCTTGTGCAGCTTAGTGGAGGATGACATTTTTCTCAATACACTTTCTTTCCCACTACTGCCACATTGCTGAAGATTCGTTACTCCGTTGCTATTTTTATCGTAAATGTTGTAACTAGTTTCATTCTTGAATATAGCAGTTTATACCATTACAACTCAGACCTTCCAAGCTACGTCTTGGGAAATAGACCATTTTCTGCATTCCAGTCGTAAGGAAGACGTTCTACTCAAATATCGTACTGATATGATAATAAACTTCGTCCGGCAGAAAGGCTACTGATTGGAACGTTTTGAGAAACGTGAAAGCATTTCTTTTGCTGAACGGTGGTAGTAGAACATGTTACGATCCCACCTATGGGTAAACAGTGAACCCAAAACCTGGTCCAAATTTATGAATTCATGAAAAAGACTTTCATAGGAAAATATCAGCAATAAATTAAAAAATACTAGCAATATTTGACACACGAGACAAACATTTTTTACAAAAATACGTCAATGAAACCTGATCTAAAAACTGATTTCTTACAAAGAATGTATATCCTATACAAACGAACCTATCCTAAAATGTTTTTTAAGCATTAAATAACCCACTGGGATTGATATGTCTTAAAATAAACCAAACTAAACCAAAACTACTCAAACAGCTATGCTCCACGAACCAATGTTTGTAAAACTGACCACAACGTGGATATTTCTCTGAATGTTACAATTTTAGCCTCTTTAATTCGTCAGTAAATTATTATATATCCTCCATATCCTCATAATGTTCACTTTCTTTTTCCAATACTTACACTCATATCACACCTCATTCAATAAAAGTTCGCATTTTGAGACTGTTATACTGGAAGTTTAACAGGCCATAAAATAAATCAATCAATCAACTCTTGTATTGGTTGAGCATAGAGTAAAAGCTAAAATGAAAACTACGTAAAGAAAATGTAACTTTTTTTGCTTGCCTCGTAATCAAATAGCTTACATGGCCAAGACGCTATGAGAAGTGAATACTGAGACAGTCGCAGAGAAAACGAGTAAGAAGCGTGGATAAGTACTTATTTGGTCCTGATCAAAGTAGCTTCTAATCGGTCGATTTTTCTTCCAAATCCTCTGGCCTATGTTCATAAATCAAATGGTTGGACAAGCACTTCTTCACGCACCTAAGCGAGGCTTGGCGAAATACGTGATCTGGAATTATTGTTGGTTAAGTGGGGATGACTTTCGGTCAAGCATCTGTTTTGCCAGAATGAACGGCAGATCGATAATGATTTATCGCAAAATTACCCTCTTGTGGACAGTCACCGTTTTCCAGCTTGAGAGATGAATTCTGTTTTCTCATTCAATACACACACGGAGATTAGGTAAGTAAACCTATTCGTAAAATAAAACCCAACGTCTTAGGAAATGAGCTATTATATTTCAGTGTGTTGTGGTTGTGGAGATGGAATATGTTTCTAAAAAATATCTGTCTTAATCTAAGTTTGAATACACACGAATGACGCATGCATATGTTTTATTTTCTTAGTGTTTATTTCTGCGCAGAGGAAAAGTAAGAGGGAGAGAAAGAGAGAGAAAGAAAGAGTAAAAATGAATAATGTATACCCAGATAAAAATTCGAGAGAAGCCAAATGAAGAAAAGGAAAAAGATCAAGCTAATGAATGTAATGCATATGGAGATTAACAGCGAATACATTGGAAAGATTGAAGAAACAAATTGGTTGACGAGACGATAGTCTGGTCGAGATTGAGGCCGCCTAAGATATTTACTAAACATAGTCTAGCAAAGTCGTAGCCAAAGGGAATAAAACTTAGAAATGACCTAAAAGAAATAGACTGAAAATGATAGATAGAAAAGGATATATATATATATATATATATATGTTTCAATGGATTAATTGTCGTTTAAATAGTCTGGAGAGTTAACTGGCCAGATGTAAGTGGTGATGTGATCACAAACATGCGTGACAGCCATGACTGGGCTCTACTGCTTGTGTGGCATGATGCAGAATCCTGTTGCCAGACCTACAGTCTTCCAGCAGCCACCCACTTGACCCAGTGTAGAACTAACTCCTCACGATACTTAATTTAGGCCTCCGTATAAAGAAAATGAAAAGAGGTGTAACGTCGCCAGTACTAATGATCATTCCAAACCCCATGATTTTGACTGAATATTTGTTTTTTTTTCAAACTCGGTACATTTTTGAGGTACACAGCATTCTCTGAACTGCCCTGAGATTGAACTGCAAACACTCTGAAATGATCGTATGAGAAATTCTAGCGCGAATGTCAAGCAGTAGAAGCCGTTTCCAAATTTAAGGCGAAGTGAAATGCATCATGGCGTCTTTTACTTACAGACGGTGCCCAACTGACCCTACTATACTTTGCAGTCGACATAACAGAAAACAAGCAATGCGCTTGTGTGAAATTAAAAATATAAAACGACCCATCGCACCAGATAGATAGATAGATAGATAGATAGATAGATAGATAGATAGATAGATAGATAGATATGAACAGACTGAAATAGATAGATAGATAGATAGATAGATAGATAGATACTGAGAAATAATTGGAAAGTGATGGCTACATATGCTAATTTATTTATAGATAGATTATTAAATCAAGACACACGTCAGGAATTGGCGGCTGGCGTGTTTATAACTTAGGGTTAAGCACCGCATGTGTACACAGCGCATATATATATATAAGTGCTAAAATTTCCTCCTCTCTCAGCCATGATAGCTTAGGGGAAGGCACTCCGACTGACATCAAATCGGTCATACGATATCACTTAAAAACAATTGAAACAGAAAAAAAGTCACACAAAGATCAAAAGATCCGCTTAAAAAAAGGAACACACGAGGAAAGCCTTTCATTCCACAAAACCAGGCATGGATATATGTCGGAAGAAGATTTAAAATTCAGGGATGAAAAATAGGTAATGTTTCGAAAAAACAGCAATTCCTCTTCATAAACTTTCACCAAAAGACCCAAATAAATCTAACTGGAGCTTGAGATCTTTAAGTATGTATCAGCATTTAATTGTACGAAAAAACTTATGCAAATATTTATGATTATGTTCATATTGCTCTGGATAATATCCATTGAGCTCTCTATTTTTATTTATACAATATTTTATGTTGATTAGATTATGTTTGGGGATTATCATCTCCGTTTTTACGGGTTTGTCACTTTCATTGCCGTTCAAATAATTAAATGTAACCGCCCCTTCTGTTTCACAGTTTTTTTTCTCGCACTTCTCTGTAGATCTCCATTCTTTTTACTTGCTTCCTTAATTGCTAAAATCTCCAAAAGTTAAAATGCAACACCACTTGTCATCTTCTATCAACTTGATCTATATCCATTTATTATCCTTTCTTCGACACCCCCTGTACTTTGTTTTTTCTCTCAATGTAACCCCCTGCGCACCATGGTGGTTAATATAATCTGAGGCTTCAAAATCCAATAAAACTATAACAATATTGGCAATGAGATTTATGGTATATCTGCCTTTACACCCTGATTGAGCACTCTGGAAGAATGGTAGACTTTGAAAAACAGTAGCTACTCCGGCATGTACGCATCGCTCATTCAGTAATGGATTACAGTACTCTGGCTATTAAGTGGGTATAATGACAATATACACGCTAAAAAGTCTGCATTCTTCTACCGAGCGCCTAGAGCCCAGAGGTAGAATCGCCGACTGACTCCAATTCGGCCGGGTTTCAATCCTGGGTTAAAAGCAGTCGGAGTCTAACCGTACTGATGAGCTGTGATACAGCAAAACAGATATGTCTTCGGATGACTATATATATATATATATATATATATATATATGTGTGTGTGTGTGTGTGTGTGTGTGTGTGCGTGTAGTGACGTGAATTAAACATACATATGAAGGTGTACACATGTATACTATTATTATTCAGATGTTAATAAAACAGTACCCAAATTAATATGAATAGAGTTATTTTATGTATATTAATAAATATACATGTTGTCCTATGCCGATGGCACGACTCGCACCCTCATTTTTTATACTGACTGATTAATAGATTTTAATTTAAGTTCCTTTGATATTCATGGGAATTAAATCTCATAAAGTTCAGTTACTGATTGTTTTAATAACAATATTAAAAATTAAATCTTATAAAGTTAAGTTGCAGTTTTTTATAAGAAGATTACAAGGTTAAATATTCTAAGATTACATGTCAATAAAAATAATTAAAACTTAAATTTGAAATTAAAATATAAAATTAAAAAATTAAAATTAAATAATATTAAAGAATTTAAAATGCAGGGGGAAGAAATCAAAGGGTTGTAATACATAAAATGTAAAAATTTAAATATTTTAAGAATTTATAAAGACACAAATGTTAAATTTAAAATATAAAACTTAAAATTGTAATTAAAATTAAATATAAAAGTTCCAAATTTAAAAAAGCAAAAATATTAGAATGCTGGGAAAAATTAAAGGATTGTAATTCATAATTTTAACAGTAATGTTTGCAGGGCAAGAAAAAAAGAAGGAAGTGAGGAAGTGAGGAAGAAAGGGAGAAAGAAAGATGCAAACATATAGAGAAGTCTATATCAATCAGGGTCTAAAAATTTAAATAAGTATTATTAGGCAAATGCTTAAGCAACTGATAAAAGTTAGTATATCGTTCTTCGAAAAATCCGATTGATTAAAACGATACAAAAACGAGTTAATTTCTGAGTTTAAGTAACCTGTGGCATTTTTCTATACTTAACTCATTTTTGTATTTAGGACGGGTCCAAATATTTGACTTTTTGTTTTCACGTATATTAACCTATCAGCAGCGTCCTATTAGACGCAAGTGGTTTTTTTTTTTGTTTTTTGTTTTTTTGCTTAATTTACAGATTGTTAAAATTTGTTGATTGCTACAAAATTTTCAGGAATCACCTCAGAATGGTTTCAAAAATATTTCTCTGCTTAAAAATTTGGAAAATATTTATTAACCAGTAAACTTGAGATTAATAAATCTATTTTTTTCTGAAGCCAATGCTTAATAATAAAACCGATCAATTTTAGTTGTTTTTATTTTAATTATATTTTGATCCGGGATTTGTTATGCAAAACTAAAATTCTCACACTTAATTAATTACTCACATATTAATTCGAGTATATAATATTGCAAAAAGATGCTTAGCGGTATCGACACATATAAATTATGTAGACTAACATAGCTAACAAACTAACTTCCTATTTATTCATGTGGTCGACTGCTACAATTTGTTCACATTGATATAACAACATTAATCCGTGTCACACACATTCTCACACCAAAGACCTGTTCTGTTTCTCCTATACTGATGCAAATTATTCAGTTGTACAGTAAAAAAAATATAGGCAAAATGTTTCTGTGTGGTTTCACAAAGAATATTTTTAAATCATTTCTTTTACTACGAAAGAAAATAATAATAAAATAATAAAAAATTATTTAAATTTCTAGAGACAGGTCTGAAGATTTGCTAATTTATTCGTTTTATTCACGAATATACTGCTACACTTCCTCGATTCTCTTAGAGTACTGCCATCAATGAGATTAGGACTCTACCAGGAACATTTTTCAGAATATGATCAACATTATTGTCCTTCCCTAAAATAAATCTTTAAAATATTCAGAAAATATATATTAAATAATAAACCTGAAATTAATAAATCAAGTTTTTGGTTTTTCCTGGAGCCAATGTTTCATTCTAAAGTCATCAAAACTTCACTTGATAGTTTTACAGTTTACCTTTGAAAAGTGTTTTGTTACTTTTGTTACTGTTTTATATTCTTCTATATGCCTTCTCCTTTCAAGACGTAGGCGATCATGGCTTTCCTCGTCTCCCTATCTCTGGAGGCTCTTAGCACGCTTTCTCCTGTAACAACTCCCAACCCCCGTTCTGTAATCCACTTGCTCAAGTCTTTCGAATATGTTATCCGCTGCTTTCCCCTGTCTCTCTTTCCCTTCTATCTGGCCTGTTAGTATCCTTCCTCATTGCATGCCCCAGGAACTTTAGTTGTCTCTTCCTGAAACTCATTATTAATTTCCTTTTCATTACCATCCTTTCCAAAACCTCATCATTGCTCACATGATCTGTCTATGATATCCGCAGCATCTCTCTGTAGAACCACATTTCAGTTGCTTCAAGTTTTTCCTTCATCTTTGAAGATATTGTCCAGCATTCACTGCCATATTGAAGAACAGACATAGCGACTCAGTACTCTCCTCTTTATTTCCAGTGAAAATTTCCTGTTTTTTTTAATACTTTACTCAGCTTCTGAAATGCGTCCATCACCATGCCAATTCAACCTCGGATCTCTGTGTCGCACTTTCCATCTTCTGCTATAACGATTCCCAGGTATTTCAATTTTTGTACCTGATCGATTTAATACCTCCCACATGTGTTTGGCATTTTGGGCTGCCCTTTTTGCTGATGACCATGCATTCGGATTTCTTGCAGTTTATTTGCAGTCGTTTCTTGTCACTCTCTTCAGCTATCTTCTGTAGGAGATCTTGTAGTTTCCTTTCAGTGTCGGCAATCAACACTGTATCATCTGCGTACCTTCAGTCACTTAAATGCCATACGGGATACACGCTTTGGGCGATCATGTCTCAAAAGAGACATTACTGACTGGGCAGAGCATTATCCCGCAGTAGGTTGTCATTGCCTTCTGCGGTAGACTGGTTGCCAGACAAAGCTATATAACCAAATCTATCTTATTATTTAACCCATAACTGAAAGGGAAGAGACAGATTAATACCTTTCCCAAGAGTATTTGTGCGTATGTAAATGCAAGGAATTCAACTGGAATTCGAACTGGGTTCCCCGATTTGTCGTTCCGAGTCGATATCCACTGCACCACAAAGCACATGTGGCCTCCGATGACAAACCCTGGCATAACATCTAGGATTGTCAAAATAGTCTCGCTGTACAAGTTGAACAGATTTGGTGAAAAGACACATCCTTATCTTACGCTCCTTTCTATCTTTGATATCTGCTGAATTACCTGTCCTTATGCAGGCAGTTTGCTGTCAGTAGAGATTCTTGATTACTCTTATGTCTTTCCCAAATATGTCGAGGCTGCTGACCATCTCCATCAATTCTTTGTGGCGTATTTCATCGAACGCATTTGCATAATCGATACAACATAGATACATGTCCTTCTTCATTTGTATTGCCCTTCCGGTGAGCATCCTCATCATAAATATGGCGTTCCTTGTTCCAATCTCTTTGACGAACCCGCACTGTTGTGGTCCTATTTATGACCTGATTCTGCTTCTCTCTATTCATCAGGATTCAGTGATCAGTCTTGTAATGTGACTCATTAAACTGATTGTTCGGTGGAGTTTTCACTCGTTTGTATCTGGCTTCTTAGGCAGGGATATGAAAATTGACTTGCTTAGGTCGTCTGGTATTACACCACTATTATAAATTTCATTTATTTTTCTGTAATTTTCTCTATGCCGAATTCCTCCAGGGATATCAGCAGCTCAATTACAATGCCGTCTGGACCAGTTGTTTTGTTTCTGTTCAGGTTGGGCATTGCAGCTTCCACTTCGGACTTTAATATTTCCGGTCCGTCCTCATCCTTCTGTATTATCGGTTGCTCTCTCTTGTCATAGAAAAAAACTTTATATATTCTTCTCATCGCTGAAGTATTTCCTCTTTCTTCAATATTATCGTTCTATCCTTGGATGTTGTACATCTTGTTGAGGAGCAGGTTTTTTGTCCTGTCAGTTCTCTTATTTTGGTTTTATTAGTCCTGCTCAATTTCTCTACTTCTGCACATTGGTGTTGAGCCATTCCTCTTTAGCCTGTCTGCATTTGTTTCTTATTTCCTTGTGTAGTTCCCTGTATTCTGTTCCATGTCTTGATATCATTTTCTTCCTCCTTTACATCATGTCCAGAATCTCTTCAGTCATCCACTCATTTTTCTTTCTGCACCTAATTTCTTTTGGTGCAATGTTGCTGGCTGATGGCACTATTGCTTCCCTTAGCGCATCCCATTTCGAGTGTCCTTTCCCAATTCTCTTTTTTATATTTGTTTTATACAAAACTAAAATTCTTACAATTAATTACTAACCTTTTTGCTTCTTTATTAGAGTATATTTATCACAAAAATGCTTAGTAAGAGTGACACATGAAAATATTTAGACTAATCTTGTTTCCGAGTGCCAACGCAAAGTGGCGAAAAAATAGACTTTTTGAGTAGAAATAGCCGTTATATTTAACTATTTCAACGTTGAAAGAGGGGACCTAGATGCCGATCTAGTAGTAAGTTTGAATTCATGTTGACGGGGTACAAAAGTGAAAATCATATCAGAGTAGTTGTCATGAAAATATTTGTAGAAAAGACAGAAAGAAGCCAAGTCATATTGGTGAGAAAAGGACTAACGTGAAGATACTAAGTCAGTACGGTTTACATTGCAGATCTTTCTTTGAATTTTGTTGTGAGCCTCGAAATGATAAGTCGAAGCACGCGAGCATTTTTGTCAAAAGTATCCAATGCACGAACGTATACTTGCTTCCCTGATAGCTACAATCTGTAAAAATTTAAGTGCAACGTTAATTGTCATCTTTTATCTCCATTCCTTCTTTTTCTTATCCTTTTTCCGACATCCACTCTAACTTACACCACTTATTTCCGGTCTCTTGTCACGAAACCTCTGCACACGAGTGTCTGTAATGCCTTGCTTGAGGTGAAACGATTATATATATATATATATAGCATAATGATGATCCACGTATACTGTCTTAATATGTATAGGAAAAACTACTAAAAAGTAGATATATAATAAACTACTAAAAAAACTATAAGTAGATATAGAATAAACTACTATCAGTAGATATATAATAAGCTACTATCAGTAGATATATAATAAGCTACTCTAAGTATATATATAATAAACTACTAAAAAAAGTAGATATATAATAAACTATTAAAAAGTAAATATATAATAATAGAAATAAATAAATAATGTCAAAAAAATACATTTTTAAACTTACAACTTTTTAGTAGTTTTTCCTATATATGTGTCTTGCTTGAGGTGAAATGATCATATATATATATATATATATATATATATATATATATATATATATAAACGTGATGGGAATATGTGATTTCAATTGATTTCCCTGTTATCCAGTAATGTTGAAAGCAGTTAATGATTAAAAATTCTATAACTCATCCCTGTTATAATTTTAACCGTTTTAACTTCGTACTCTGGCATTAGATTAAACTGGCAACTTGTTTTTCATTTATTGCGGCCTTATTACTTATAGTTTTAGTTCCTTTATACCGTCTGAATATTCAACATAAGTCAATACTCTATTCTATTTTTCCACACGAGTCAACACTTATACTTTCTCTCGCTATACTGCTAAGAAGGTTGGGTCACTATGTCGATCCAGGATGTTTTTTCTGCTTGAATCCATCCTACATATATACAATTCAACCATCCGTCCGTGCATGGAGTACTGCTGCCATTTATGGTCAGGCGCCCCTGCCGTTCTCCTCAGTGTTCTTGACAGGCTCTAAAGGAGAATCTGTAATGTGATAGTTACTGATCTGGCGGTTCGACTGCAGCCACTTCCCCACCGCCGAAATGTGGCCTCCCTTTGTCTGTTCTATAAATACTTTCATGGCTTCTGCTCGGACGAACTTAAGTCACTGGTTCCTCCTCAACAGGTGTTTACTCGTGCAACCAGACTGGCAACTGGGTCCCACCCATTCACAGTCAGGTTAGCCAAATGCAAACGACAATTCTACTCCTGCAGCTTCTTCTCTCGCACTTCCCGCCTGTGGAACTCGCTCTCATATTCTTGCTTTCCTGATGGCTACAACCTCCAGAAATTTAAATGCAAAGTCAATACTCATCTACTAACCACAAGACTCTAGCTCTCTCCCCACGTCCGTATAACCTTCCTTTTTCTCCACCTATGTATCTGTCATCGCACCTGCATTCTCAGCTTTCTATTGCTCCTTTCTAACTAGTTTGTACTCCTCACTCTTTTCTAATTAATCTCCCGCTCATCAGTGGCATTTCTGCCTTGCTCGGGGTGAAATGATAAAAAAAAATGTATATATATATATATATATATATATATATATATTGTTAAGTTGTTATAATGCTTAATATCAAGATTTGTTTTTTAGTGGTTTACTGATAAAAAGATATTTTGGCAAGATTTTTGTTCAATATCGGGGTAGATATAGAGCGTTAACAGGTAGAGAAATTTGTAGCGTTAATAGGAAGAGAAATTTATCACTTACTTGAACAGGTTCTTGAAGACTTTGAAGTTTTGTTTGAAGCCACCGTTGTGATGTCTTCCCTCATTAGTGCTAAAATACACCACCACAGTTTCCTAAAGAAACTTGGAAGTTGGGATGACTCTGCTCAGTTAAGTGACAAACTTCCTTTTCTTAACCATGTATATAACGTCATATATATATATATATATATATATATATATATATATATATATATATATATATATCCGAGTGAATAAAGAATGAAGAAAAAGATTTTTACATTATCCAAAACATTAATTTAAAACATTGCTCGATATATAATATAGAGCTGTGAATATTTATTATAAATTATATTTTAGAACTAGTACAATTTTTTTATATATTCACTTCAAATTGTACATTTTGTTTTGAAATTGAAACTAAAAAGTCTCATCAGTTGGTGTGGACAGGAATGGAAAGACTCTTTTCTTATATTTAGTGAGTTGTGTGTGGGATTTTGGTGGGGGTTAGTCATAAGGGAATAAGTCTTGTAAATTGTCCGTTTCAATTTTGAAGAATGTGGTGTGGGTAGTGAATATAGTTGATTAATGAGTGTCTGGGAATTTTATAGACAGATTTAACATTAGAGATAGGATGTAAGTTTTATGACCTTCCGACTAGACTTTATCCTTTGGATTTCTTAGAGGAGCAGAGTAGGGAGGTGCAAAGGGTGGGAAGGTATGGTATTGGACTTAATGTTTATTTGTACAACTATTGAATAATTTTGTATTTAAGCACAGTTTTATAATTAATTTAATTTTGAATATTAACTTTAATTTTTAATTTAGGAAATCGATTTTTTCTATAAAATTTTAAATTTTAAATTTGATCACACTTTTTGGTGTGTAATAGGTAAAATTTAATGTAACAGGTAAAATTTAATGTTTGTATTTAAGGTAATAGGTAAATAGGTAACAGTGTTATATAGCGACAAATAACAAACACGGGTGTATATAAAAATATATGACTTATATTTTTATTGATGAACGATGGACCGTGTGGCACAAGGGCAGAGAATTGAGAGCGCGCTTTTAATGGGGTTTCGACGGGAGTGTGGCCTCTCTGCTTAGCTCGTCTACCTTCTTCTTCGACTTCTCGAGACTGCCTTATCTGTGTTTTCGCAGTCTTTATATATCTTCCAAAAGCGGAAATTGTTTCTTCCGGTTTTTGCCTCGATCCGCGACGCCCACGCGATTCTCAGAGTCACCTGTCTGTTTGCCTGCGTAGGCATTTCCGCCGCTGTCGGAAATAGGGTCAAAGTGACATCCGCTACCTTTCATCAACCGGGAACACCCACGCTTCATCAGCCTTCTTGGGTGGGGCCAGACCGTTATATTACAACAGGTGTGTAATATGTAAAATTTAATGTAAGAGGTAAGATTTATTGTTTGTATTTAAGTTAATAGGTAAATACGTAATAGGTATATTTGTATTTAAGGTAATAGGTAAAATTTAATGTTTGTACTAAAGCACAGTTTTTATAATTAATCTAATTTTGTATATTTAACCTTAAGTTTGAATTTAGGAAATCGATTTTTTCTATAAAATTTTAAATTAGATCACAGTTTGTGATGTTTAATAAGTAAAATGTTGTTAGTACTATAAAAGTGTATCATTTCTAAGGGGTCCTAGCTCTGGCTTTTGTAGAATTTTTTAGCATGATTGTAAGATTAGTTCTTTAATGTATTTGCAGCTTACTGTGGTTACATGCGTTTGTTTTAAAAACTTGTTGCTATAAAATAAAAATATAAAATATATGTATATATACATGTGGGGGGTACGTGTGTGTGTGTGTGTGTGTGTGTGTGTGTGTGTGTGTGTGTGTGTGTGTGTGTGTGTGTGTTATTATATTTTGGCAGCAAACAATTTTTAAACATTGTGACTAAATGTCAGACAAGAAAGATGTGATGAATTTTTTGTTTAGTTTTTTTTTTTTTTGAAAATTCTTACATTTTTTCCGTTTTGTATTTTTGCATGAGCAAGAAAGTACACACATTTTCCCTAATTTTTATTGTCCCGGGCGATTTCTAAAAAAACTTATGCATTTCCAAGGGGAGTTTTTTGTTGTGTTGCTAGTTTTTCCTCGTGTGCTGGCTGTTTAAGTTGACTTTTATATTTGGACTGTTTTGCATAGAAAGGCTTATTTCTAGCCTTAATGTGTTGAACGCGGCTGGAATTCGTGTGAAAAACATTCAGTTTTCAGTTTTAAAGAAAACAAAATTAACACACTATTTCCACTGTCAAATAAGATAAGTTTCTTACTACGAGAAATTTAGATATATTTCTAGTGTTTTGACCAGAATTGTTCTCAAGAATTTTTTCAGATTGTGGTTTGATATATGTCTGCTTTGCATTTGATCACATGAGACGTGAGGCGTAGTAGTAGTATACCCGATATACCCGATATAGATAGATAGATAGATAGATAGATAGATAGATAATTGACGAGAAGTTTAACATTGAATCTTTTACGACCACAATTCCACCTGGTCTCATTTAAACACACACGAAGATCTACCAGGATTTATCCTTGACATACTTGTTGAAAGTAGATGCATAATAACATCATCCACAATTATGAACGGTAACAATGTGCTTACCGTGTTCAGAACATAACATACACATGACTCTATATACATAACCTTTATACATACTTAGTTATAAGTAAAAAAACATTCTTGATAATGGCTTCGTTTATAGCTCAAAGCGCTCGAAAATAAAAAAACCTTTGTGCAATTCTTATATAATTTGAGTTCTGAAAAAATTCACAAAAATCCATCCAAAATTAATGATAATACTTTTTCTGTCATTTTCAGTGAAACCTATATATATTAGTTATTCACATACGAGCCTGTTTTGCTGTATCACAGCTCATCAGTGTGGCTAGACAAATCCATTTGCTTCTGGCCTGGATTGAAACTCGCTACACCCTAAGCCATAGGCGCATGGAAACAGAGAAGGACATTTTCACGTGGTGTATATAAGCAGTAAAGTAGTGTACACACACGCCAGTCACCGAAAGAACTCAATTCATTTCTAAAGAATAATGCGTATATCTCAGAAGTGGAAACTGTTTTTACAATTTTCTTCTCTAGAGCACTCAATCGTAATGAGAGCATAAAATATTATACATACACACACACACACACACACACACACACACACACACACACACATATATATATATATATATATATATATCAGAAATGACTATTCTATCATCTATATATGTAATGGTTTTTTCAGCCCAATGATAAGAATAACCTTCAAGCGAATGAAATCACTGGAGGAAAATACCCAGCATATATTTTAGACTTCTGTTGCAGAACCACAAAGAACTTTACTAAACATCAAAAGCCTGATGACTTGAAGACATACAACAGAAATACCAACAATATAGATTGGAAATAAACGAAAAAATAAAAATATAATATGGAGTGTTGACCCTCCACAAACACGTAAACAAAAGGTAAGGAAGGAAGAGATCAATGCTGTAAAAAGTGGGAAGAGTTTCGAAATATTTAACCGCATTTTTTGAAACAACGTTTACACATTGACTCTCAACTACGAAATAACTCGTGTTCGACATACTTTATTATCATGCTCATTTTGAGATATCTCGTGCGACTTCGAATTATCTCGTACCGACTCCAAGTTATCTCATGCGGACTACGAGTTATCTCGTGCTGACTACGTGTTATTACGTGTTTGGGATTTTCTGATACTTTTACTTCTGCAGGCGCCGAATAGTTTATTCGCCATGATAATTCTAATGTGAAAACAATGTTAAAACCCCAGTTGAGGCTATAAATCAATTCAAAAAAATATTATTGCTAAAGTTATCTATTCTATTGTTGGCGTTTGAATGAAGATGTCCTAACTGTCACCTGGCTGTCACCGTGTTAAGGGAAGTATTTTATAAATTCCCAACGGGAGTTACACTGAGTAATCGTTCAATGAATATCGAATGTTTCTTTTCCCTATTCCAGCCGTGGTTAGGCAAGAAGAGGACAAAGGGTTCAGTACCAAAACTGAGATTTACATTAGAGCCCCTTTCCCTCTGCCATCAACAACGACTAAAGACCAAGGGCAAAAAATTGCTCTACTCTGCACTTGATAATTTTATAAACTAGAAAACTCTACCACTGAAAACCTTCAACATTTCTAAGGATGAAAAGCCTTATTGAAAAAAAATTGAAAAATTGCTTGATTATAGTTTTACTCCTCCATTATTCAGAAAGGTGAAACTATCCGCAAATCAAATTAGAACATTTTCTGTTTACATATTAAGTTTTTCTGTACTAATCATAACTTTGGGCGATTTACTAATAGAGTTGTGAAATATATAATGCTTATCAGAGAAAATTACCTTGAATGTCTCTCAATATCCTCTATCCTCGGAGGAGGTTGAATGAAGATATAATAAAATACGACAATAGAGCAAAACCATCAATGTAGACTGATTAAAGAAACACATGAGAGAAATTTACAAGAACGTTTCTTAAAGCCACGCAGCAAGAAAATGGATCGTCCAGAAACCTTAAGATTATCGACAATTAAAAATTTCACAAAAAATATGTGGAATTACATTACAAATCTAGCATCTTCAGACAAAGAATATGACCAAACAGATGTAGTTATTGTCAAGATCATGCAATAATTTACTTGGATAAGAGATAATTTTATCAGTTAGACTTTTGCAAAGTCATATGGAGAAAAATTGTTCTTACTAATGGTTCAGAATTGTCATTACAAAGAGCAATATTGAAACCAGTTGATTTTCTAAGCGCTGCTTATATGTGGCACAATGCCAAAAGTATGGGGACACTCAATGAAGATCGAACTTACTACTCAGTTTTAATAGTTTCTAGCAAGACAAGGTTGCTCATCATTACACCAGGCCGATGTGTCCCTCCACAAAAAAAAAAAAAAAAATGAAAACAGTGTATGTTTTGCTTGCATATCTTAGCATAAGAAATTTATTAAACATTTTTTAAATTGTAAATTTGTATGTCGTTTAGGAACTGTGGTGCAGTGGATATCGACTCGGGACGAGAAATCGGAGAGCTGAGTTTGAATTCTAAATTCTAGTTGCGTTCACTTGCGCGCAAATACCCTTAGGAATGTATTAAACCATCTCTCCTATATCTAGCTATAGGATAAATACCAGGACAGATAGTATACTGTAGCCTTGGTTGGTAACTAATCTATCTCGAAACGTAATGGGAACCTACTGCAGGAAAGTGTTCTGCCCAGTCAGTCATGTATCTTTCCAGACATGATTACTCAAACATGTATCACGTACGGTACTTAATTGACTGATGTGTTAATATAGTTTTGTGAATTCTTGTTGAAAAAACACACAAAATAATAAATAAAAAAATGAGATATGGCGATAAAAAATGTAAGTTATTTTGAACAGAAATATACAAACGGGAACATGGGTTAGTCAATTCATGAATACTATTAGTAGAAATCAATATATACAGTCTTGCAGTGAAATAGTATGTCTGGGTAATGAGTCTATGTCCTTACTGACCAATTGACATCTTACTAGCCCTCTTTGACAACCACTCAACTCCTGCTGTAATCTGTATACGCAGGATTATATGCACACATCAGGTCATTCTTATGTGCAAAAAGAGGTGTCCCCCAAAATATAGTTTGGTTACTTTTTCTTTAAATATACGTTGAATGAATACCTAAAGCTCTGAAGGCTTAAAGGTCTTAGAATATACGCACTTGATTGAGATTTTCACACAAAGATAAGATTCTAGTACTTATAACATGTAGTATAATACGTAGAATAAATTTGCGATATATTTTTTCGGAAATATGACGCAAAAAACGATTAGAATTTGAATAATGAATATTCATTGTAAAGAAGTTAAGAAGGAATAAAAGAAAACTAAAAGAAAAGAATAACATGCAGTAATATTAGAAAAAAGAATTGTAAAAATGTCTGCTGATTTTATGATGAAATAAATCAAGATGTTTTCATTCTGCAAAATCTTTTTCTGATAGATCTTAGACGTAATACTTTCATACAGAGACTAGTTGTTCATTATCATTCACACACACACACACACACATACATACATACATATATATATATATATATATATATATATAGGTCTTGTACTTTAGCATACAAATAATTCAACATAAAATCAAACATGTCAACTCACATTGCTGATTTTGATATTTTCATTTCCTCAGAGATGATTTAACAAGTTCACAAGTTCTGTAAGTATTTCAAAAGATGTTGCTTGTGAACATAGGAGATCATAGGTTTCTAAAGCTTTCTTTTCTTCGTCATATGTTAATTGTCAGAAATGCGTGGGACATCTAGGGTGTTATATATATATATATATATATATATATATATATATATATATATAAGCATATTTGATTAAAATATATAGGCACACTATGTCTATTTTCTACAATAATCTGTTCTAGTTTTCTAATATTGTTTTTCATATTACGTTGAAATTTATCAAAGGAAAGTGCCATAGTTTTTGTTAACCCAAGTATTTTCGATATCCTCCGAGATCATCTTCAAGATGAATTGCGCAGAAAAAATTAATGTAATTGTAATAGATGAGATGGAGATTTTTTAAACACGTGTTTTATTTAATAATAAACAAAAACTTCAAATTCCTGAAGTCCTCTATATCAAAAGCTACCAACACTAAAAATAATTTACGACGACTACTGTAGCAATGTTTTAATATATATCGTTGACTAACATTTAATACCATGTTTCAGTTTACCATCTCTAGATACGCATCTGGCATTTGGAATGCTTATTTACAAAAGATCATAAAAACTAAGAAGATAATTATTACAAAGGACTTTTTGACCATTACGCGCTCCGACCTTCTTCATATGATATACATTTTAATTCTAAATCGAAAATTTTATTTCAGTCACACATTGTACAAAAATGCACTTCAGAATAAGATCAGACATATTATGGTCAGGATTAAGTTTTAGCAAAGGGCTCACCATTATTACCATAAATGGCTAACATATACATGGAATTCTTTGAGGAAAGGCATTAGAATCAACATCACTAAAGCCAACTCTATCGCTGAGATACGCAGATACACTGTAACTTCATCGACTAGTGAACCATGGTAACTTAATAAGGTTCACAATGTACAGAGAAAACAACCACAAACTAGCATTCCTGGATGTATTAATCTTAAAAAAAGCATGGATCCAAGTCATCCGTATACCAAATGTCAACGATCACCGGGCAATTCCTGATCTTCAACTTCTGCCATCCATACGGTGCAAAGAAAGGAATCATCTGCTTCAGTTTTCTTTATTGTTTATTGTGTTAATCCAACTGATTTTTCTTTTGTTTTTTATTTTATTTAGTAACTTCGTTTAAAACATTTTAGAAAGCCACCACCAACGAAACAGAAAATGGCATAAACAAAGAAGCTACAAGATAGCCGCTAAACTAAAACTAGACAATAGAATAAAGCAATTACCAAAAGTAAAACCATTTTTAAACTAAAATGCAATAAGGAACAAATTGATAACCAAACCAGCATGCAGGTTACTAAATACCACAAAAAGAAAGATTGGAAAAATGTAAACAAATGTTAGAAGAAATATGCTCAAAATCAAAAAATATTAAACCAAAACCAATAGAAAAATAGAAAAGATACAACTGGTTTAACAACATTAATGCTAAAGATATATGAAAGTTAGCCTAAACATATCCATGAAAACAAAAGATATATGAATCCGAACTAATAAACAGCAAATATTCAAACAATCTACAATAAGAAATTGATTTAAACAGAAACAATAAAACAAGAAATATAATTTGTTTTAACTTCCTCCCCTACAACTACACAATACAAAAAAAAGAAAAATAATTTTCAAAATAATCTAAAAGCACTTCCCGAAAAAAATCAAACTATCAGAAATTATAAACAAAAAAACAATCCCAATCAGTTAAAGCTACCAGAATAATACAGAGAAATTAATAACCAAGCAGAATAAAAAATACACAACAAACTAATAACAATCCCAATAACATCCAACAAGCTAGCACCAACAAATGCAATTGTCGAAACAAGGAAATTTGCTTATTTAACAACAAATTTTTAACCAATAAAGTAATACAGAAAGCAACCGTAATAACATAGAAGAAAAAATAAATAGTCACTACAGAAAATAGTTTTGAAGAAAGCTATAAAAACCACAATATATTATTCAAAACACAAAGGTGCACTAACAATGCGACCGTGTCAAAATACATACGTAAACAAAAAGTAAATAATATTCAAGCCAAAATTAGATGGCAGGTCATAGAGAGTGCAGCCTCACACAATGTTAATACTTAAAGTTGTAAATTACGCGTAGAGGAAAACCTAACATTAATTAGCTTTAATAACCAAAATGATCTTAAAACACAAAGCAATGGCCAAAGCTAGGTACACAAATAAATGCGTACTTTGCAAACGAAGTAATTATTAAATTAAAACATTAATAAAATAAATATAATACAAACTTCAAATAAGTAAACGCAATAAATATAATATAAACTACAAACATAAATAAATAAAACTGTAAATATAAATTCGGTTTTCTACAATTAAGATTTTATATCCAACAGGGTCAGATAAGAAATCATAGAAAAATTAACCTTATGCTATATTAATAGCAAAAAAACAAGAGTTGTGCTTAGACGAAGAAATAGCAGTAAACGAATTTTGAAAAACAAAAACAAATCTTAAAGAAAAATGAGAAAATAATAGGTAACGGTAGAAACATAAAATAAATAAAATAAATACCATAAACTTTGAACAAACGAAGTAGGTAATTCAAACTATATATAATAAATAAAAAGTCAGTTAAAAAATATGACTTTTCACAATTAAAACTAACAATTATTATTACTACAGCACAAAGAAAAGAAACAAACAAAAATACAAAAACATATATATATAAATGTGTGCGTATGCGCGCATATGTATATATGCGTGTGTAACTTATTTAAGTATATAGACGTGTGTGTGTAAACGTATGCACATTATACAATCATTTAATATTCAAACATTAACAAAATGACACTTCTACGTACATTAACAAATAAAGAAAAAGAAAGAAAAGAAAGAACAACAAAAAACGAAAATGTTGACAAATGACTAAGACATTCTAATACCTGTCCAAACAAGAAATACTGGCATGAGCGTACATCCATACAAACACAGTGTAACTCAAGACAATATAAAAATATGCAACAATTTGGAGTTATAAACAGTAAATTGCGAAAACCACTAATGATTGAACAGAAATAAATCCGCTTACGAAACTCTGGAGTCAGGATGGTGAAGGTCAATCAGCTAAGCGAAGATCTTTTAGTTATATTTATTCCATTAACACTTTATATTTGAAATTGAACAGTTTCTTAGAATGACTGTTTGCCTTAAATTTCAGTATAAGTATTACTTTTACCGTCAACAATTTTCTCTTCACACAGTCTTACACATCACTACTCTCTCATTACCGATGAAATTAACCCCTAATGAGTAAAAGCTTAAGGTTAGAAGTTGACATGACTGCAGGGTTAAGTGAAAAACTTCTCCACATTAAACATATATATATATATATATATATATATATATATATATATATAGATATATGTATATATATATATATATATATATATGTATATGTATATGTATATGTAGAGAGAGAGAGAGAGAGAGAGATAAAAACAAAAACGAAATGTTTATCAATATAACATTGATCATTTTTTTTTATTTAGGGGGAAGAGTTAAATATTCATCAGGAAATGAAATATGAAGATATTTATTTGTATAGAATTATACAAAATGTGACACACGTCTGAAAAAGTGGGGTAGGGCGTGGTCTTCAGTAACTATTCTATACCCAGCTAAACATTTTCACGACCCTATCACTCATTAACTACTTGTGCATTCACCACAAGTACCCATATATCACCGCCCAATCCTTCACGTACCACAATACCCAAAATTTTTACAAGGCACATCTAAAAAAGGGGAAACAAAAATGTGCTAATATTTACATCATTACAAAAACATATCTAAAAGATTTAATGATAATGAAATGAAAAATGTGAGGGGGATGACATACTCAAAACGAACTAAAATATAACCAAATATTCAAACTAAATTAAACACATGTTAGTAATACCCGTCCACCTCACAAAATCAGAGTGGCTACTGTATTCCGCCGAACAGCGAAATCAAGTAGCACCCTCGCTAAGGGAGTGGGGGAGGATAAAATAAATGGAATGGGAAAATCAAAAACTAGCTCAGTTGAAATGAAAAATGAAATATGAAGAAGAAAAAAGAAGTTAAGTATTTTTATTTCTCTGCACTTTGATTTTTATTGGTTAATCATCTATCACGTTCATTGATTTAATGACTAGCCACTTTCCTCAATGAATGAAGTGACGTCAATAAATGGCCGTCACGTGGCTTATCTCCATTAAAGGGAGATAATAACCTTATGTATTCATGCTAGCTCATTCCGGTAAATTAAATTTCTTTGCTTCGTATTCATGTGTATAGTGATATGTGTTTATCTGTGGCTGTGTATGCCCGTTTGATTTTCTTGTTTATAACTGTAAATTGATACATTTAATGTAAATTAAAAACAACATATGAAACTATTCTTCCATGAATATTCTTCCATACGAACATCTCAACATAATTTATGTAGAAGACATAGTTATACATTTTTCTTCTATGTTAAATCAATGCAAGTCTCAAGAACCACTCAATATGAATGGTTATGAGGTGTGTTTGTTGTAGGACACTAAAAGGAAGTAAACAATGCAGATTAATAATATATATTTGTAAAAGACAGAGGTCTTTGATTTAGAATGAGCCAGGTTATATATCCATTTTAATAATACATATTTTGAAGACTGGTATTTCTGAACATTAAATGTAGTTGGCATTCTTATTAAAATAACTGGTATTGAACTTACAACTCTTTGGGTCAAGTCACTGGAACTAACCAATGTCTATATCCACTGGACTGTATGTTTCTTTTATAGCAGAATTACCATCAGTACATCTTATAGCAAAATATAGCATTTAGTTGAAACAAAAAAATTGTGTTCAAAATATTTAGATTTCGGTATCAAAATAACCGATAGAGGTTCATATGCCGGTAAAGACGAACCAAATTCTCCAGCATGCACTTTAGGGCAGTATAACAAAATGGCATTAGAAATACATTTAATGTTTCCTTATTTCTTGAATAAAAATTGGTATCATGGGAGCAAGTTAATCTTTCATAAATAGCATTTCAAGAGACTCCCATTGATGAGATTTTTGATTGTCGGTTTTGTCAGCCTTTCTGTTTTCTACAGACATTTCTGCTTTTAAATTTTATTTAATGCCTGTTTCGATAGTTTTCAAGTGTTGGTACACCGGTTCTCTTTAATCTTAAATTCAGAACCATCATAATTAAAAATTGATGGTCCATATCCTTTAGCCTTCCTTCGATATTTATAACACTATAACCATTTTTAGCAGTTAAATCATTTATTAATTTACTTCCACGGGTAAAATTCTTCGATCATCTTCAGCTACTTTGAGACTCAGTTTAAAACAATGATTTAAAATTGCTACAACATTAACACTTCTATTGCCACTATAACATCTGAAACATGTGAAAAGATATATAAAATAATACTAATGCTTCTGTTAATATATTAATATCATAGCGCCTCACAGGAGAAAAACAATACATGCATCACTCTAAACTAGTCGTAGAACATGCAAGTACTATTCTTTAAAACATTCATATTGGCTGATACATGAAGGCTACAATACCAAATATAAGGATTAAATACTACAAACAAAAATTCTAACCGGTAAAATTACAATGTCATCATCTACAATATATTCGTTAGAGAATATGAAAAATAGGTATATATAAGTATCATGAAATTGAAATAGAAAAACGACAACTTACAACGACTGTCAACGCTGTAATAATTTGAACACTGGCTGTAATGAAAACAAAGTACAGACAAGAATATTAAAAAAATATCTTGCAATCAATGTTTACGATTCAAAAAATTGCATTTGTGTGGAAATGCTCACTTACATGGGAGAGTCTTCTTCTTATTCTATGTGACTTGTCCAATTCGGATGTTGACGATCATGTCCCTCCACAATTTCCCGTCTTTTTGTTATCTCTCTTAAACCTTGTTCCGCCATCCATTTAGTCAAGCTCATTCTTATTCTATGTAGCGTCTTTTAAGGATGTGGGCGATAATATCTCTTTACAATTACCTGCTTTTTGTAGCTTTTAATAAATTTTGTTTTTGTTATTTCTCCAAAATCTCAATTTTTCTTTTCCAATCACTACAATCTTAAGCTGTTCAAGTCGAGTGCCAAGCGTTATCTGCTCCTCCAATCTGCTTAAACTGCCTCTTATTGCAACCCTTTGCCTTGGACAAAGAGAACACCATTGTGAAAAAAAAACGATTATCGAAATTTAGATACACATTTTATGTATATTTATTAATTAGGTTATGCATTGCTCTCTTCTGTACCACTTTTATTCAATTACCATGTATGTATCGAAATTCCCAAGCTTTTTTTTCTCTTTGTGTCACAGAAAATTCAACTCTCTTTCTGATATTAAGTAAAAGTTTCATTTTTACTTCAAATTTTTTAAAGGTTTGTCGTTATTCATGTTCAGTCAATGGTGTTCTCAGCATCCTTCTGTAGAAGCATATTTCTGTTTGTTTCAAGTTATTCCTTCATCTGTGAGGTGGTTGTGAAGCATTCACTGTCATATAAGACTGATATTATACCACAGGTGTACTCTTGTCCTTGTTTCTATCGAAATTATCCTGATTCTTAATACTTTGTTTTGAGTGTTTCAACAGATTTCAGTGCCGCGCTTGCTTTCCTCTTGTTAAAACCTTTCCGAGATATTTGTATTGTTGCATTTGTTTGATTTCAGCATTTCGAATTTGTAATTTGCTTGTTGGGTGATTCCTGTTGTTAAGAGCCATTCATTCACTGTGTCGAACCAGAAAGTTTTTATCTGGGCGAGTGCTCTTACTATTACTCTCGTGGTTCTCGACAAAATTCAAAGAAGGATCTGCAATGTAATAGGTCTTGACTTGACATCTCGACTTCAGTCACTAACTCACTGATATGATATGGCTTCCCTCTAATTTTTCGATAAATATTTTTCTGACGAGCGTTTTGATCAACTGCCCGACCACATGAATGTAAACGTGCAACTAAGATTGGCATCTAGGCCCCCACCCTTTTACCGTTAAAATAGTTAAATGTTACCGACGTTTCTACTCCAACTGTTTCTTTTCTAGCACTTCCCGTCTGTGGAACAGCTTTCTGTTTACTTGCTTCCCTCATAGATACAATCTCTAAACATTTAAATGCAGCTTCACTTGGCACTTTCTACCCTTTTGGATCCTGTTCGTATTTTATCTTTTCTTCCAAATACAAATACAACACATTTTATTAGCCGCTGTTGGTATCTCGATGTGGTGCAATGTTTAGTAAGCTTGTCTTACTAGATCAGTTACGACTGAATAGGGAGTTCAATCCTCACTAGATGCTCTATATTTGGGCCCTATTCCACAGCTAAGCTATGCTTAAAGAATCATTATGGAAACCACGACGTGGTGTAATGGTTAGCTAACTTGTTTCCTTAGAATTATTACAAGTGAGTAGTGAGTAGTGAGTTCGATCTTCACCGGGTACCCTATACTTTCGGCTTTGTGCCAAATCTAAGCTGCGCTTAGAAAACCACTATCTTATTAACCGCATTCTAGTTGTTGCTGTTAGATAGGGCAGGACTATCTTTGTCTTAATTTTTTGTTTCTTTTTTACCTCTTAAATTTCACCATATGGATAAAAATTATATGCCACTCATTCAATTCTTGTAAATCGTTTTATGTTTGGGTTCATGCCTTCAAAATGACTTTATACAGTAGCGATATTTTTTCTTAGTGGTAATTTTCCTCTCTGTTTTCTTCTTCTTTTTTTTTATTTTTTTTCCTCCGTTCTTCTTTTTTTTCTGTCACTCTTTCTTCTCCTAATGTGATTGGTTCTTCTTTTGAATGCTCTCCCAGATTCTAGATCTAACACCTGCTGGAAACCTTCCGATTTACGGTTGTGATTGTAAAGCCGAACAGTCGCATATTACATAGATTGTAAATACAATGCTAATAATATACAAAATTAGATTAAATAAAAGGACTTAATATCATAATTTCCTGAAAGTTATCCGCATCTTCGGACATCCAAAGACAAGTGAAACCTTGTCGTCATAACCAAGTCTAGTCCAACAGTAATTAATGTAAATAACGATTGTTTAGTTTTATTACATTTCTGCAACTTATTAATAACTCCAGGCGACCTATAGTGGCCCGCGTAAATGCCCTATTTAATAATCAGGCTAAAGGGATTTAATTAATTACAGACAAAGGAAAGTAGAAAACGATGTTGATGAGAAAGCTTTTCTTGTTTATTGGGTTTCGAATCATATTTAACCTTAAGGAGCCTGGCAATGTTAATCAGGGTGTTGTTTCTGCTTTCTGGGATATTGATGCTATATTTTTGCAAAGGTTCCCGACATATGATACATCTGATTATTCAATACACAGTTTCTCACCCCTTTCTTTATATGCCCCCATATGTACATAAACAGACAAGTATATTCTTTCTCTTACGAGCAATCAATTGTCTTCTCTCACAATTGCTTTCAATCACGTTAATTTTCTATCTCTCTCTTTCTTACACATACATTTAAAAAACATGTTTTTATCTTTTCACTCTTTCTCTCTCTCTCTCTCTCTCTCTCTCTTTATCTCTTTCTGTCATCTTTTCTTAGCCATTGTCTCTTGTCATTGCAGTTGACTTTTCCACATGAAAATCTCCACTCCTTAGGAAATGACACGAACCAAGTAAATGATTTCACTTCTGAAATCATTTGATAAATCTTCCATTCGGAGAAGGTCATGTGTATGGCAAAACAAAATTAAGAATAATTAAACGACAACAAATTTGATTTTATTATTTCAATGGCTACAGGTAATTATTGAAAAGTGGCGGGAACATAAGAGAAATCAATTAAATTTATCAAAACGACATAAAAACTACGTGTCTTCTTAACTTTAATCAATCTCTCAAAACAAAAGTTTTTGTTTTTATCAAAAACAGCATTTTATATGCGAATTTTTAATCAATTTTGACTTAAGAACAAACATAAAACGAATGAAATTATGAAAGGAGTTACTGCAATTTAATAGGAAAGCCTATATTGCCTCTCCAATATTCAAGCAGATTTCTCTTCCTCATGTCTGTTGAAAAGAAAACAAAACATAGCAAGTCCAAAAAACTCTCTTCGTTATTTTACTTTTGATATATCCACTTGTGTTCCTGAACTGCATACACTACATATACAAAAAGAAAGGTCTAGTATTTTTTATATTTTTTAGGAAATATATCATATAAGGAGGTGAATTTATTAAAGAAATACAGCATAATTTTGAATCAGGCTTATGAAAGTTTAAAATAAAACAGTCATTGCTGATGGTTCAGGTAAAATGAAACCGTAACAAGAAAACAATTAATATCTTCATATGATGAGGTGATAACCAACATACAGTAAAGCGATCATAGTTATCTACAATTTCATGCCGTTCTAACTCATAATAAAGTGTGTCTTTTAAAAAAATTCTTATAAACTCTATTCCAACATCCATTTACTGAAGCTTAATAAATGTCATGTGTTTTTTTTTTTCAATCCATCTCGATATGTCCTATGAGTTTGAGATTTCCAACTCCTCTTTTTTCATAATTGTTGTGGCGGATCTACCCATTAAGATAGTAATGGACTCAACCTGCATAAATACCATGTCACTAGTAGTCACCGGAGAGCCCCAGTCTGGTATGAGTCAGGCACCCGTAGAGTGACTTACCGAACAGAGACTTTTGATATCCAACACCACTTGCTCGTCAGCTAGAGGAACAAGCTGGCATATTGTACCTTTACCCGTTACTTTGTTAATAAAATTGTTTACACTAATTCTGTGTTCCTGTTTTTATTGTGACCCGTTAAACAGTGTTACAACAATAATGTGGTCTAGAATATTCAACTGTTTCTTCCCAACGTGAAGTATAAATTTTCTTTTTGTTTTATTTTAACTAAAACTTTGTTGTTGCTAACATGTTTGGTCCATGGTAACCTCGGCATTCTTCCGGTTGTTTCAAGAGTCTTTGTCTCTGAGATTTCCCAGCATTCGCTATCATATAGGAGAACAGACATTACATGACAGCTAAGTACCCTGTCTTGTTTAGTCTTTTGTTATCCAAATACACCTTCGGATTTCAGGGTTGCACTTTTCTTCCTCTGTTAAAACGCGTCCAATTTGTCATGTAGAAAGAAGTATCGTGGCTGACGGGTATGCTGAACACTGACCGCCAGATAAAGAATAGAACTAGGGAAATGGATTACTCTGCTTGCGATCAAGTGACCACTATAATAACTATATGAGCACCAAACAGAAGTTTGGAGCGATGAGCAAATAGCGAATAATGAGTAATCGGCGTTCAACGAATAACGTTGAATCTATCAAGTGGTAGATCAATCGTATTACGGATAACTAATTAATATACCTAGATATACAATCGTGTAACACCAACATATCGCATCACATCAGTACCCTTGTAGGCGACAACATAAAAAAACGAGGTTACAATCCAAGCATTTAAGTGTTTGTACTTGTTTGATTCTAGTATATCAGCTGGTAGCTGTTTGAAAACTTCTGGTAACATAGCAGGCCTTTTCCCCATTAAAACCATATGGGTCGTGATGGGACTAGGGCTGGCTCGTTTCCTTAGCTCATCCACAATTCTTTCTGTACTGCATCATAGGTGCACATGACGTACATTAATTTAACATATAATGATATTTGCCATCTGTACCGTCGTCTAGACAAGTTTTTCTAAAAATAAGTTACATCTATCTCTTTTTCCATTATGAGATTGGAATTTAGCCACGATATTTTAGGTATTAATTGGGTTGTTGTTGCTTTTTAATTGGCAATAATATATGAATAAAGCGCTGCTTTTACTGAATTTTCTTTTTGTAAAGAAAACATACGGTTACTGAAAAGATATTTCCACTTAGTTGCTATAATTAAAATTTAACACCGTCATCCGAATGAACTTAGATAATACTTTCGGACATGCATTTCCCATCTAATGGACAGGTGCCATATTTTTGGTTCTTTTTATATACTTAACTAGCAGTATAGCCCGGCGTTGCTTGGGTGTAATGAAAGCTTATGTATATATATATATATATATATATATATATATATATATATATATATATATTGTCATCCGCAGACAGATCTGTTTCACTGTATCACAGCTCATCAGTACAGTTAGACTCCGATTGCTTTTTAACCCAGGATTGAAACCTGACCGAATTGGCGTCAGTCGGCGATTCTACCTCTGGGCTGTGGGCGTTCGGTAGAAGAAGGCAGACTTTTTAGCGCATATATTATAATTATACGCTCTTAATAGCTAGAGTACTCTAATTCATTCGATTTTCTGCACTATTGTAAGAACTGCAGCCTTGAATATAGTTTCTTATGTTTTTGGCTATGAGTATGTCAAATTTGATTAAAATCGGACCACTCCTTCTATAACCCGATTTTTTCGATTATCGATTTTCGATATTTATCGGGGGTACCTCGACACAAAACCTAGCTAAGAACACTCGCAGACGCTTATAGTACAACTGTGTAAATTGTCAAGAAAATCGGTTCAGCCGTTTCAGAGTCTATAGGTAACGGACACACAGACACACACAGACAGAAACACACACACACAGAGACAAAGTTCCATTTATAAATAAGTTTAGATACAAGGCTCAAGCACTAACCAAATGAGAGGGTTGCTGGAGGTTGTTGTTGTATAATCGATAAGAGTAAATGTTCAGGTGTGGAGTTTATGAGGATATCAGGTAAAATAACGGATAATCCTTTACGAACGAGTTAAGATTGTACTGGACCGGAAAGCATCCTCTTGTGAGTAATATAAATTAAAATATAAATGTAATTTTGTAAGTAATGAAGGTGCTGAAAAAATCAGAAAATATTCATAATACAACCTAAAAATCATTTTATATCTTTAGTGCTGTCTGGTAAATGGGACACATTATCTTTAGTGATGTCTGGTAAATGGGACATATTAGATAGGCACTCAGTTCAGCAGGCAGTAACTCGCAATGAATTGAAATATTTTATTCTTGATCTCAGGTGACAGATCTTAAACAATGATTTAGTGTGTAGCTAAGTACATGATAATCATTATTACTGAGACAAAAATTAAAATTATCCAATAAGATTTTATTGATTAATGTCCGAGAGATTGAGAGGAAATATTAGCTAATCTCAATATTAATGGCAAGAATTTTCTATTCTAGTTGTGCGGAAATTAAAAATTCTGCGGCGAAGTATCTCTATTTCAGCAGAAGAGAAAGCCAATATTTTGTCTATGACAAAATTGTTTATAGGCAATCATTTGTAATCGGCCTTGCTATGGATGTTTTTTATTAAATCTTGTAATTCTGGCAATACTTTTTTTTAAATCTCAGAAAATGTAATACAGCAACTGAGAGGTACATTGAAAGAGTGAAATATGCCATTTATAAGCTAAATGAAATATTAAGCGACAGGTAACCTTTCGTTAGTTATATATAATGAAATTCCATTTTTCTTTCATGAAAATAAGCATTAATATTATCATAAAAAGGTGTAATTTGAAACTTATTATTTCAGATGTTCTTTTATTAATGTTTTTGTTTTTTTTGTTTTTTTTGCAAAGTCATCTTTTTTTCACTAAAAATGTTCTCGGAGAATTTTATACATACGTTAGCGATCATTGGTAATAAGGGCTGAACCATAGTCACATATTCAATCAGACAGTTAAGCGGCATGCGTGATACACGCTTGGGCAGTCATGTCTCTTTCGATCCATGACCGACTAGGCAAAAGATCTTTGCACAGTAGGTTGTCATTTATTTTTGCGGTAGACTACTTTCCAACCAAGCTGTCCAGCTGTTCAAATGACAAAAGAAGAAAGAAGAGATGGTTTAATATCTTTTCCAAGGTTATTTGTGCGTAAGTGAATACAACGAATTTTCTTCGATTTCTCGTTCCGAGCCGCGATCTCTCCTGCACCACAACGCAAAACATTACAACTCTTTCTTAATAATTTTAAAAAGGCTTACTGTGTGTTAGAAAATATGAGAAAAAGAATTAAGGAGGGAGAAGATTTTTAATCCTTTTACCGCATGCAAAGCAAGATTACCACTACTGCGTAGGAGGTTACAGTGCCAGAAAAGTCTGGGTACCGGGTGGTGTCAACGAAAGAATAAAACATAGATGGCATTCAAAGAGATATAAAATTTCGGAGATTGTATCTATTAGAGAAGTAAGTAAAAGGAAGAGAGTTCCACCGGCGGGAAGTGCGAGAAAAAAGAAACTTATTGGGTAAAAGTGGCGGTTACATAAAACTATTTCAACGGTAAAAGAGTGGGACCTAGATGCCAATCAAGTAACACGCTTAAATTCATTTGGTTGGGTACCAGGGGAAAAACTAGTAAGAGTAGTTGCTATGAAAACGTTTGTAAAAAAGATTGAGGATAGCCACAACATATCAGGGAGAAAGTGACTGAAATCTAGAAGCCACGTTAGGGTAAAATGCATTAGAGATCCTCTTTTGGATCTTGTCGAGCTGGAAAGTCGGAGAAATAGTAGATTTATAAATGTGCACGGTGGATTCTGACTATAAACATTTCTGGCTCGAAACAGAGCCTCAGCCTTCTTAGCAGAAGAGGCAGCTAAAACAAAAACAAAAATGATTAAGACGAAACGATTGTTATTTCATTTACATTTATGAAAACCAAACTTTACTGGAAATCAAGAAGCGAGAAGAGAGTTCAACAAGCAAAAAGTGCAAGAGAAGAGACTGTTAGCATAGAACTTACTGTTACATCTAACCATTTCAACAGCAGTTGATGACACTTTGCTGCCAATCTAGTACTTTCCTCAAATCAATAAAGACTAGTAACCATAAAAGAAATTTCATTAGATTCTTACACATAATTAGTGTTATATATCGCCGTATGACGACAAAACAACAAACACGCATATATAAAAACATAAGGTTATATTTTTATTAATGACGACGAACTGTGTGGAATAGAGAACGGGAGGGTGAGGGCGCATATAGAATGGCTGACGGGAGTGTAGTCTGCCTGTGTTGTCTCTCTCTGCTTCCACCGGCCGCTCTCTGCTACTGGCGAATCCGTGTGTTGAGGTCTTTATATAGTCCTCTAGAACCGGGACTTTCCTTCCGGTTTTTTTGCCTCGCCCACGCACGCCCACGTAATTCTAAGAGGCACCTGATCTGTTTGCCTCTGTAGCCATTTCCGCCGCTGTCGGAAATAAGGTCAAAACGACATCCGCTCCCTTCACGGATGGAAAACACCATCGCTTGCATCACTTCCTCGGGTGGGCCAGATTGTTATATTACATTAGTAATATCAAATATTAAGAAACGTTTTGCAAATTAATGACGTGGATGCATAAACGCAACAATAAGAGATAAATATAAATAATTTTTAAAGAAAATGGCAACTAAAAAGGCACTTGTACTTAGAAAGAGACATAAAATTTATGGGTAATATAAACAGGAAGGGGGGGGGCTTAAAAATTTGCAATTCACATTATATACTGAAAGAAGGAAAAACAGAGACTATCATACGAGTTTGTGTAAATGGAATGTAAAACGCTGACCCAGACGGATAGGTGAACTGTCAATGTTTTGATCATTAAAGTTAATCGAAAATCAAAAAAACGAAAGAACTTTGCAGACTCTAGAAGTGCAAGCGAAGAAAATGTTAGCAAAGAATTTGCGGTTATATCTAGCCATGTCAACTGTAAAATGATGAGACCTTGCGCCAATATAGAACATCACTTAAATTTACAAAGTCTATGTATTATAGAAAAAAAGTGCATCAGAAAAAATACCATGGAAATATTTTTTAGAAAAGGTATAAATCAGCTATGTTAAAATGGTGAAAATGTTATGGAAGTCAAGATCTCAAATCAGGACCAATAACATTGCAGTTTATTTGTTAGATGCAAATAAGAATTTCTAAATATATAGCAGAAGCAACGTAGCTGGTGTGGTGGCAATTTTCAAAGCAAGAATATGTCAGAACCTTGTTGGAATAATGTCAACATTTCCTTCAGGATATCTATCAGCATGCTGGTAAATGCCTTCCTTGGAAAACGAACATATTTTATGCGCCGCTTTCGTGCAAGTCGTTGGCAACCATGGCTCTTTACAATTTCCTGTCATTTGAGCCTCCTAATATTTTTTGGCTATGTCTTTTAAATTACACAATCTCGTTAGGTAGGACATGCGCTGTTTTCATGTTCTTCCTACCGTCAATCTGTCCTGTAATCATCAAACATTCGCTCTTCGTGCGTTCAATCAACTTAGGTTGCATCTGGGATTTTTATTAAGTACAACTTCTTCTTTAGCTTACCTCGCCCCAAAAAAAGAAATCAATCTTTCTTCTTTGAGAAAAGCATTTTTAATCTGCAGAGGTAATAGATAGATAGATAGATAGATAGACAGATAGATAGATAGATAGATAGATAGATAGATAGATAGATTATGAGATTTGTTATGTGTCCTGACTGTTCTCCAAACTCTTTTCACCTCTTTTTGATCAAGTATTGAACTCACTACTCTTTAAGAAAATCATAGGATAACTTCAACTACCGGGTTATGTGCCTACGAGGCCACATCGTTGTGAATACGACAACAAATATGAGGACAACAGTCTGAACAATGTAAATAGTGTAAATAATTTCAAAACCTCATCTCAGAAATATAGACAAATCGTGAAGAAGGCCGGAACGTACAATAAGTAAAACGTCGTGAATATGATAATAAAGGTGAGTACAACAGTCCGAACAGTATAAATACTTTAAATAGTTGCAATACCTCATTTCAGAAATGGAGACAGATTCGGAAGAACCTACAACAATCAAACCATCGTGAATAGGACAACAACGTTGCGGACAAGAGTCTGTATAATATAAATAGTTAAAATACCTTATATCAGAAATATAAACAGATACTGAAGAAGATCGGAGCGTACGAGAGCCGAAGCGTCATGAATATTGCAAAAAGGATGAGGAAAACAGTCGAAACAATATAAAGAGCGTAAATAGTTACAATGTCTCTTCTCAGAAATATGGACAGAAAATCATTAAATCTGACAGAAACCAAAAATGAAGAAAATACTAAAGAGATAAACTACAGAGAAACAGTTAATTCAATTTTACCGTACATGTACATAGGGGGTTGATGGCGCAAGAAGGTAGTGAGGAAGGAGCTTTTATTGTTTGGAAGAGGTGTCCCTTTCCATAAAAACATCACGGAACTGTCTTCCTAGGGTTCTTTTCCTTTTCTGTCTCTTAGCACCGCTCGATTCGGATTCACTCGGTGTCTCTTTCATTAAATATTGTTCAATAAGATTACTTTTTGTTGCTGTTTACAAATATGTCTAATGTAAGACACGGCTTTTTAGTGGATATATTCATGTTGCAGATTGCTACTGCTTCTATCAGGATGATATAGCTTTTCATCTCACCTCATTTTGTAGCTCAATATGTTATGTAAAAGGTTTTTTATTTTTTTAAGATATATTCGTCGACCGCTTTGTTCTAGGGTCAGTTGGGCACCATCTCTGAGAATAAGAGCAGCATGGCCTAATTTGATCTTCCAGAAAGTTGGAAGTGGCATGCTTTATTGCTTGGCATTTCCGCCGGAAGATTAAATAAGAACATTTCAGAGTGTTTGGGTGTCAATGTCCAGACGATTCGGAAAGAGTTAGATGAGTTTAACGGTGATTATGATGGTACCACTATCCGGAAAACTCACTTTAATCATTGTGACAAGAAAAGGATTCCTGAATTTGTATTATTCAGACTCAACACGGAACCCTACACCAAGGTCGTTAAACGTCAGGCGGCTGCTGAACGACTATGTCACACAAACAGCAGAATCTCTTCATGGTTGTCAGACAATTTCTGCGTTCTCATCACCCCTTACAACCAAACTCTCCAGACTGCATCACCCTTGATTATTATGTGGGAACAGTTGAATGACAGACCTACACAACTGTAACACCAAAGATGACCTGAAGCCAAGTATTACGGCAGCATTTAGCAACTTACACAAGAAGACCGCCCAGAAGAGATGCAGAATATTCTTATGTTGTCTAGAGGTCGATGACATTAACGTTGTTGTCAAATTAAACTAATAAATTTATCATTTAGTATTTAAAGATAATTTTGTGTAATTTTGTTAAATATATATCTTAAAATGAGATGTCATTGTTGACTTTGTGTTTTCGTCATTTAAACGACAATTTATTTATCGCAACTTGTAAGTTGTAAATATCACGAACTGAAATGTACGTAATTAAATAATATTAAGGAAAAGAGAAAAAAATTATAACCAGTTACAGACACTTGAAAATTCGGGTACGCAAATTAAAGAAAGAATTCTTGCAAAATCGGTTATTCTGAAGGGATACATTACGGAATCAAACATTGGATCACGACGTGCAGAGCAAGGCACGAACAAAACTTCCTCTCGGCGCACCACGCGTACGGCACGAACACAGCCGAGACACAAGAAATATAAACAAAGACGAATAAACAAAGACGAATAAAGGCACTGGGTAACACGAAGAGATCCTTGGTAACACACTGCAGTCATATTGTACGGTGAACACAGAACACTGCCCAGGGATTTTATTCATGCTCTCCACTGAGGCTGGGATTATACCCAAGGTCAATTATTTTACATGGGAGCAAGAACACGTAAACTCGAGACAGGGGTAAAAATTTACCAAACCCCCGCCTACGCTGGAATTGCGTACTAGGCTTATCTTGGCCGATCTGTGGAGTAGGGATGTCTGTTCAATTACGAATGCCCTCTCACAAAAGCAGGATGCGACACATTATCACAATTAACGTGGTGACACGAACGTGTACACTTGGGCCAAAAAAGTCAAATTTACCCAACCGCCTCATTCGTGGGAATCGGGTACAAAGCTTATCCTGTTCAGTATTATCCTCTTCGCTCACGGGACAAGGTTAGTTTTTTAATGTTGGGGAAACCGTGACCGCACACACAAGCCAAGGATCAAAATTTACCCAACACCCGCATACACAATGACTAGGAACTAAATTTGTTTAAGCTGGTCACAGCTTATCTTAGCTGGTCGGTATTTACTCTGCACCCACCAACGCTACTGTAGCAAAAAGTTAGGCTTTATATGTGGGGAACCAACGTGCGTACAGTCGGGCCGCTGGTCAAATATTACTCAACAACCGCGTCAACGGAGTGTGAAGCTTGTTTTAGCATATCTAAGTTGTCTAAGCTAGTCTTTGACAGCGGAGACGTTTGACAGCACATACTCCCAGAATATGTGCCTCTTTTATAGAGACTAAAACTTTAGTGGTTGGCTTACAAATACATTCAGTCTCCATGGGAAAGATAGTAGACAATTTCTTTTGTTGTAACTGGACATTTCGGAGTTTCTATCGGCTGTTAGAGCAGTCATGTACCGTCTTTCCACTGAGACAGCACGATAAACTTCGTCTGTTTGACCAACCTGGAAAGGCACTGTTATGATTGGCTGCTCTGTCTGCATTTCATTTCTCCTACCTATTCAGAGGACATATTGAAGGCAAGCGGGCTAGAGAGAAACAGCGATGGCGTACATAGCAAAAGGAATGGTAGAATAGTGAATGAGGTTCATGAAATCACCAACTTTCCTAAGAGTTACAAATATTATAAAGTTGTGGAGAGCCATAATCACTTAAATTCTGAAAGGACATGGCACATAAAAGAAAACAAATGGATAACGAGAATTTGATTCTAATTTCATGATATTACTGACATACCTCATTTATATTGTAATGCACTGGCTAAAATAAGTTTGCATAATTTCTATAAAATACGATACGTGATAAATATTATGTTTAGTATAAAACTGTACAAAATGAAAGAAATGTTTATGTTTTTATGCCTGAATGAAGTTGAAGAAATATTTGTCTATATTTCTAAGATGAGGCATTGTTACACTATTTTCCTCATTCAGACTGTTTTCTATCATATTCACAAAGCTTCCGCCGTCGTATTCTCCGGGCTTCTACAGGTGATTGAAACCCTTTATTTCGTTCACCGGGGTATATTGTTCTGGTTTCACGAGTCATATTTCTTCCAGATGTTTCAGTATCAGTTATCTTGTGTTTTTTTTTTCCATTAGTTTTTGTACACCTCTGCTGTGGTCAGGTATTGAACTCGCAACTCTTTGGGTCAAGTCACTGAATTCATCCTACGTTTTTATCCACTTGGTCATGTGTCCTTCAGAATGCAGGAGCGTGCAACAGCTGAAAAAGGTGTGAATATAGCAACAACGATGAGAACAGCAGTCCGAACTATGGATATATATATATATATATATATATATATATATATATATATATAAAGATATATTTATGTTAAAATCTTCTGTACAATAAAGACGGAAGCTGATGATGGTTCGCCTGAAATAGGCCCATACTTTCAATGTACCATGAAATAATGTGTCTGCGTAATTTTTTCTTATATTTGCTTTATATATATTTATATACATATATATTTAGACCTCTCTTAGAGAGTTATCCTACCACTCTATGTACAGGATACTCCTTTGGATTCTTTTTATCTACACTCCTTTTTTTTTATATATATATGTTGTGCACCAGAATCAAATTCACGTGCTCGTCAAACTCTCTTTAGCTACTGTCCAGGAGTAGGCTGGGTCTTCACGCCACCAGAGGGAAGAAAGCGAAAAAAGAAGAAAATGATCCCGATGCTCCCATGCAAGTGGAGGACGACTATTCTTATTTAATATCGCAGTTATTATTCACTCTGTTTTCATTGAGACTAAGTCTTCTCTAGGATTTGAACTTACAATTAGTGTATCAGCAAATTCCGGAGCCAACGCCATATCATTATATTCATGAACCAGGTGGTAATAACTTTGCAGTACTAAATACGAACAAGACAAAACATCACTACATATTGACAGCAGAATGAAACCTCCCTCCACCCGTTGATTAAATAAATAGTTCAAAGGCACCCCGGGCTGATAAGTGCATGATGTAGGTCGCCAGACACATTGACGTAAATGTTCTAGTAACAATAAAAATGAAGAGGAAATTGGTCCAGGTGTAAATAAATTAAATAGTGATAAATTCTCATCTCAGAATTTCAGAGAAAAATACATTTTCACATTTTAAAATACACACATCTATAACAAATGTTAAAACACAATTAACCAGCAGAACTCTCTTCGGTTTATTTGCTTCCCTCTTTGCTACACTGTTCAAAAACTGAAATGCATCGTCAATTGTCATCTTCTATCTTCTTGAACCACGTTCATCTTTTATACTTTTCTTAATTCCCTCTGTACACAGTCTTTTTCTTTCCTGATAGCTAAAATCTTCAAAAATTGAAATGCAACGTCAATCTCCATCTTCTATCTTCATCATGCCCATTCATCTTTTATCCTTTTCTCAATCTCCCTTGTACCCAGTCATTTCTCTCACTGTAACATTCTGCGCACTATTGGCGATCTTGACTTGTTTGGAGGGATGATTTAAATGATTAAAAACGAATATATATATATATATATATATATATATATATATTGTTTGTTTAGTGAGAATTTTGTTGTACACTCCCGATCAAAAATATAAGACCACGTAAAAATCTTTAAAAGAATTTTTTTTTATAGATAGATTTTAAACTCCTACCACTTAAGATTACCAATACTACAATCTAAAAGATTATGGAAACAAAAAGCTACAATCCGAACATTGTATTTAGAAATTTACATTTTTATAAAATGAGGTGATTTACGCATGATCAAAATTATAAGTCCAGGGGTATAAATTGTTAGATCTATGGTAATTCCAATGTTTTTAGTTCAGTTAGAATTAGCAATCACTGCGTAAAGGTGTTACCATGCCTAAAGCAAGCAAACTTACCAAAATTGAGTGTTCTCGAATTCTAGAATTCCATAAGCAAGGTTTGTCACAGCGGGCGATCGCATGCTAAGGTAAATCGCAGTAAAACTGTGATTTGCAACTTTCTAAATAACAGTGAGAATTATGGAAAAGCAAAATCCTCTGGTAAGCCCCAAAAAATTTCTCCTGCATTGAGTAAGAGAATAAGACTGGTTGTTATGAAAGAGGCGGGACTTTCTTCTAGTCAAATTAAGGCAGTCACAGATGCTGATTGCAGTCCCGTAACCTTCAGACGACACTTACGACAAAAAGGCATGGTAAATAAAAAGCGTAAACAAATTCCTCGGCCTCTTCCACGTCACAAGGTGGACCGCTTAAAGTTTGGTTGTGAATACCAAACATGGGATGCTGAGAAGTGGAAGAAAGTCCTGTTTTCTGATGAGAAAAAAATCAATCTAGATGGTCCTGATGGCTTCCAACGATATTGGCATAACGAAAACATGCCTCCTGAAATTTTCTCCACACGTCATAGTGGTGGATGGTCCCTAATGGTATGGGGTGCCTTTTCTTACAGAGGGACGATGAAGCTCCAGGTGGTTCAGGGTCGTCAAACAGCGGCTGGTTATGTTAGCATGCTACAAAAAGCATCATTAATGATGGAGGGCCATCGTTTGTGTGTGGATGGATGGTTATTCCAACAGAATAATGCTGCAATCCACGCTGCAAGACGGACCTTGACCCTTCTACAAGAAAATGGGGTCTATATCTTAGGACATCCTGCATGCTCACCAGACTTGAACCCAATTTAAAATGTTTGGGGATGGATGACAAGAGATGTTTATCGAAATGGCAAACAATATTCAACAAAAAATGAACTTCGTGAAGCCATCTTCAGAATCTGGAGCAACATCCCTCGCACCTTAATGGAAACGTTTATTTCTAACATGACCGACAGAATTTTTGAAGTCATCAAAAGCAGTGGAGGTAGAACTCATTATTAAATTTGGTTGTTGAATGTTTTCATACATTTTTCATTCACTTTTTGTACAATTTCGTAGAATTTTTGTCTCTGGTCTTATAATTTTGATCATGTGTAAATCGCCTCATTTTATAAAGATGTAAATTTCTAAATAAAATGTTTGGAATATAGCTTTTTGTTTCCATAACCTTTTAGATTGTAGTATTGGTAACCTTAAGTGGCAGGAGTTTAAAATCTATCCGTAAAAAAATATTTCTTTTTAAAGATTTTTAAGTGGTCTTAAAATTTTGATCAGGAGTGTATTTAGACTTATGCCAACCAAGAACATCATCTGTTAATGATTGACTCTCTAACGTTACTAAATTCAATTTTGTGTAGCAAGCAACACCATTTAAATAATCAATACACCCAGTAACATACCTATATTCAACAATTTAAATCGCTACCCTTGTTAATTGAGCCTCCCAGCATTGACGCATTCATTGCTTGGGGTGAAATGATTAAACAAAAACGCTGTCTGTGCTTGAATAAATTTGATAGAAACACACCTAGCAGCATTTAACTTCGAAACAAAAACGAACTTTATTATCGTTCTATAATAATAATATTTCATTACACTTGTAAAATCTCTTTAGCACAGTTATTCAGTTTAAAATGCATGTGTAGTTTGCGATTCCATGCATTAACATCACACTGAGAAAGAGCAAAGTAAACGTTTGACACAGTGCAGCCTCGAAACCACTTGAAGCTAATATGCTTAATGGTTTGCTATAACAGGTAACCACATATCCACACAGTGGAATATCATGCCTGAAAGAATATAGACCAAGCTAAAATTAAGATTCATCACATAGTAATACTTATATTTCTCACTTTAAAATGTAAAAAACAAAATCCCGTAGAACCAAAGACACTTTCATTTTAAATCCACTTTGTGTTTTTTTAATCAGCTATTATTTTGAAGGTATTTTATTTTTATGAAAATGATAAGAAAAAATATAAGTAGAGGGGAATGTCGGTAAAAAAAGAAGAGAATAGAATACTGATAAGTGATATTTGTGGGGGACAAAAATCGAAAGGAGAAATCTGAGATCTTACTTATGTATCAATCAGTTAATTTCCACACATGATACACGGTATACGTACTACACAATGTATATAAACATGAGTGAAGGAATAATCCCCCACATCTTGTAACAAAATGATCGAATGTTTGATAAAAACTTTCGAAGGATTAAACCTTCCACGGATGACGTTAATTTACTCGAACCAGATGTGAATCAACAGTAATTATATGCATACAAGATTAATTACCGCATACATATGAGCCATTATTAAGATAAAATTACTGATTCGTAGATTGACAACAAACCATAGATGAATAATTCTTTCACTGCTTCAGGATTTCTTTAATCCTCTTTTGGTAAATATCTTTAAATCGAATGAGCATCAATATTTCTTAATAAGTCCTACTTCCATATCTTACTGATATTTCGACATTTTTCTTTTTGTAATCATATGCTTGCTAAGCCTAAATTTTAGTCAGTACTCTACCTGGAGCACTTTACCACACAACAGATTTCCTTCGTTCCGAAGCAAACATTTTGAAATTTTGTGTGTGTTATGAGTCTCTCCTACGGGTCATAATATTACGTGTTGCTTAGGCTACTCGTCGTGACATCACTATAAATTCTCGTCAACTGATTCAAATGAATTAATATTTATTTTTTAAAAACTGCAAAATCTGTGGCGCAAAATCAAAAGTTGGAATGGATAAGGCTGGTCCTCGTCTGTCTTATCAGAAATTAAGATAGCCACAAACACTAACCCAAGCAAACATTACAATATATCTTGGACTAAAACATCACTTACCATTCATATTACAATCACTATAATACCTCAAGTCTCTATGAAGTCCGAACTAATCTCCATATGTACAATTTGTCTGCGGTGAGTAATAGAATGACAACAGTTAAAAATGAAAACCTCAATAAATATTTAAAATATGCATGATTCTATGGTGTTATTAATACCACCTATACACAATCCTTTTTGTAAAAAAATATCAGTTTACTGAACGAAAATAATATCTGACTTAAATGAATTACCAACTAGTCATTCGACCAACCACACTCACAAATACATACTCATTTAACCACGACGAATATTAAGAAACAAGACACACGAAAACCGAAAAGTGTACCACATCTAGCAGATAACTGATATAAGGGAAAAGATGCTGGATAATTAAATAAAAGAAAGTGGGGACAAAAATAAAACGGACCAATGTACATACAACCCCTAGCTAATTTAACAAAACGTATCAAATACCCTGAATGTGGTTAACAAGTTTAATACAGGTTTACCAATATCCTGATGCATAACTGGCATCCAATGTCAGCTCATTTCATTTGACAGACACGCGAAAAACTCGCCCATCTTTTGCCAGATTCTGATGGTAAGAGACGTAGCTTTTCCTTTCTGATCATGACTTTAATCTGATGTTTAAAGAACGAAATCAGTTTAAAAGGGGTAAAATTTTGGTCTCCATAGAATTCCTTCTGTTTTGTCTTCATGCCGTCTCACATAGTAATCACAAGAAGGCATAATGCCTCAGCTGTAGTCAATGGTGTTACCACGTTACCACCAGAACTGGCCTCAACTATAAAGAACTTTCCGCGCAGCATGCGAACTAAGGTGTCTTTAATAAACTTGTACAACGAGATTACGACCATGCATTGGAAGAAGGCGTGATACAGGGTTTCTACTGACTCAGGGCCACGGACACAGCTGGGAGAATTTCCTAAGCCGCCGAAGAAAGCTTTTTGCCGAATCAGAGCGTCCTTCATATAACCAGCCAGGTAAGTGATATTTAGTGAGTCATTTCAACTCAGGCGCTAAAAGCCATATAAAGCGAGTCTCTTGATTTGTTAAACCGATCTCGCCAAGCATCTTTAACTGACCCAGCCTTTCTAATTCCTGATACGGTGTTAGTGAGAGAAAACCTCTGAATGTCGGAGAGACCATTCGTCACCCGTAAGGAGAATATAAGAGGTAACCGCCATTTACGATCTATGGATGATTCGCTCAGGGAAAACGCCTCCTGAAACAAGTGCACAATGTTTTTCAGAATTCGCCATTCACAATTTGCTTACGAACAGATTTGGTCTAGAAACGCGATTAGAAACGTATATTGATGAATATCAACGGTATGCATAAAAAATCTTTTTGAAGGGTGGCGGCAAAAGATCTCCCGCTACGAATGAGAACTAAACCCTGGCATACTGGAGTGGAAGAAGAAAGAGTAGGGGAAAGAGAACCGGGTAAATATGCCAAACACATACTTCAGCCTTCCACTTTAAGGAAGAATTTCTCTGGGACGCCAGACAAGCAGCGCTTTCGACCTTTTTCCGCACCTCCGACATATTTATTTTCAGCAAAAGATCAGGACAGAAAGAGATGCCTTTTATCTTGACAGACCAGCCTGTTCATAGGAAAACCCAGAAAGAGAAACACTCTTTCATGCGTCTAACCGCGAGCCAACAAACTTATTGCAACTGATCTTGTTCCTTGTCACAGACCTATGTCCTCTAATCGCTTTGTCGATTTCGACAATCTCGGTCCTGTTCAACACAGGAACCGAAATCTTATCAGCACAATCTGGCCGAAATGAAAAGTCAAGGTTAATGAGATTCCGCGTAAGACTGGTTTTACCTTTAGCTTACGAAAGAAAAGTTCCAACGCAAGAACATAAAGCACATGTGAAAGCGAACGCAGAGTGACAACAAGAAAAGTTTTGATCGTGCCCTATTTACTTTCACTAACGCACCAGGGACAATTACAGAAAGTGGATCCAAATGCAAAAGTATCACCCAGAGCTGGCGGCGAAAAGAACAGCTCCAGAAAAAATGGTCAATCCTAACGAAGTCCGTGAACAGATTTTAAATGGTCATCGCTACTTCACTGTCGACTTGTTCGATGGTCAATCGTGCCAAATGAAGGTTGTCCTGAAAGGCACAAGTTTGCCCAGAACCAATCAGTCTTGATATGACAGCATGCAAACAGCTTGTTAAAATCTTGGACAAACCAAGGGGCTTAAAACTACTCCCTTAACAAGATTTTAGTTAAAGTAGCTAGAACGCCTCACCCTATCGAAGACCACACTACCCACAGGATTTTTTAAAGTATGTTTTCAAACCAAATGTTTTCACCGCAAAAAAATTCCCAATACTAATTTATGGTCACACCCGTTGAAACAAGAAAAAGAAAAGCATTAATCCAAATTTGAATAGTTCTAAAAAGAATAAAATAAAATTTAGGAGTAAAAAAGTATTTTGGTTTTTCCTCGAAGTAATAGGATAAAGATATTGATAATAAAAATTTTTGATAAGTTTGAAATTATTTTTTATCTTGTATTTTCTATTTTTTACGAATTTTGTTGGTTTATTGTATATAAAATTCATTGTAATATTAACAATTAAAACAAATACTAATTACTGTTACGAACACTAGACTAGCCACCAGTTATATTACAAATACCGGAGAAGATCAAAATTTTGTTACATACAAGCAAAGGAGTGAATACAAATTTTATTAGGGTCCTTGACAAGGTCCTGGTTTGTAAAGTTTAAAATAAAATTTGTAGTGTTGTCAGGATTGGTTCGGGATCTAGCAATTGTTATTTGATGTCGACGACTGGTAGAGGAATATCTGAGAAGAAAGACAAAAGATCAGCTACAACTGAATGAATGAACAAGTAATAACTTAAACAACATAAATGGATTTTAATATATTCTAAAGTCAAACAAGCAATATTCGATAGCGGGGAAAGAAAATATTGTGTCCAAGCGATGTGTGCGATACATATAAAAAGTTCGTACATGTGTTTGGGGAGGCGGTATATATTGTCCAAAGATACTAATGATGTTTGCCTTAGTTGCCAAAAGAATGTTTATTCATATATATATATATATATATATATATATATATATATATATATATATGACTGATGTCAGTTCCGTTGGGATTCAATACTGGCTAAAAGCAATCGGATTTCGAACAATACTGATGATCTGTTATACAGCGAAACAGATTTGTGTGTTGATGATTATTTACACTCTCACAACCTGAGTGGGCACTCTGGAAGAATGGTAAACAGTAGATACTCTAGCATCTACGCATCATTCATTCAGTAATAAATTAGAACACCCTTAGCTACTGGCGTAGGTGTACATGATATATCAGACGATAAAAGTGTGCCTTCTTCTACCGAGCGTCCATAGCTTAGAGGTAGAATCGTCAACTGGTGTCAATTCATTCGGGTTTCAATCCTGGCTTAAAGCGAATCTGATATCTAACCGTACTGATGAGCTGTGATAGAGCGAAATAGATCTGTCTGCGGATGACAATATATATATGCATTAGAAATAAATCGATAGTCTTAGTTCTGTTGAATTTTTGCAGAGCTTCAGCTTATTCTCACCTGAAGCTATGAGACAATCGATATTTTTCAGGTGAGATGATTACCTTAAGCAGAAGCCAATGTTCTAGCTTAACGTTAGTGAAACTGAGAATTCAAAATCTTATCATTTTAGCAAGGACAAATGTGAACATCCGTTTTGTTTGACTCTTTCATCATCCCTGGCCTTTTCGCCTTTTCACTCTTCATATTAATTGTCTTCCAATAAAAAAAAGATCTTTGTTTTCTGACCCACGGCCGAATGCGTCTTCTTCCCCTGTTCTAAACTTATTTTTTAATGTAACTTTGTCTGTGTGTGTGTCCGTTACCTATAGACTCCAAAATGGCCTGAACTGATTTTCTTGAAAATTTACACAGTTGTGCTATAAGCGTCTGTGAGTATTTTTAGCTAGGTTTTGTGTCGAGGTACTCCCGATAAATATCAAAAATCGATAATCGAAAAAATCGAGTTATAGAAGGAGTGGTCCGATTTTAATAAAATTTGATACACACATAGAAAAAGACATAAGAAACGATATTCAGAAGTTTCAAGGTTGCAGTTCTTACAATAGCGCAGAAAATTTTATATCGATACCAGGAAATCAAAATTTGACTTCCATCCATTCATTTTTCTTTCGGTCTATGGTTTCGCTTTAACTGGAAACAACTATTGCTTTTTAGTCTTTCGTGCCAACGTTCAAAGGGTCTGAGCTCCAAGACCATGGATTAGTTTCAAAGCTTTCATTACACCCGAGCAATGCCGGACTATACTGCTAGTCAGTTAATAATTACTGCTATTATTATCTAGTTTAGGGTGGAAAGTGGGTATTGTCTTTTCTCTACCTATACGTGTCTTTCTACTATCTATACCCGTACAGATAACATTACTCAAAATGTATGTATTCATTGCGAAAATGATGATCTGCTTGTTCGACCTGCTGTCTTCTTGCATGACATAGATAGTCAAGGCTCTTTCCACCTTACTAACAATTAGAGCTCTAAATAAATTTTCTTTTCGCTATATCTCCTAATTTCTCATCTGCTAACCAAAATCGTTTGTTTGGATATGTGCTGCCTTATTCGGTCCCTATTGCCTTCAATAATGTCTGTCAATTTTAATAGTCAATTATTATGATAATAATAACCATTATTCCACATTATGAGTCCTAGAAAAGTCAATTGTCTCTTTCTGGTATTAAGTATTAATATTCTTCTTTTTTTTCTTCTCTAAAACTTTGTAATTGGTCACATATTCAGTCCACGATATTCTCAGCATTTTTTGTAGAGCGAGAGATTTCCCTTTCTTTAATCAGGCAATTAAACGTCGCTTAGTTATGATATCATTCAGTAGACAAATTATGAAAGCCCACTTGGCTTGAAACTGGTTTCCTCGATTGAAACGAAAACAGATAACGCATTTCTTTTGTTCGACTCCTCGATCTTTTGACCAGCGGACGTTAGTTTTACTATTTTCGAAAAAATATAGATATATCTGCTCAAACCGTTGCACTCTTTACATTTAACGTTTAGCGTCATAAGAATTAATGTCGGAACAAAACGAACAAAAAATGAAATTGTTTACGTTTCGCATACATAAAATAATGTTACGAAATGCAGATTATTTACAAAGAAATGCTTTTTGTAGGAAAAACCTTTTCTGTTATATCTACAAGAAAACCGATCAGAAAACAAAAAAATGCCTTCACAGTTTAAAAAAGAAATTATTTTTTAGCTCTGAATTTTTTTAAACGGAACAGAATAGCCATTACTTTGTAAATATCAACCACCTGCCTTCTTCTTCTTCTTCTTCTTCTTCTTCTTCTTTCCTTCTCCTTTCTCTCTCCTTCCTACTTTCTCTCCTCTAACTCTTTATTCTACACCCCCTCCTCTTATTCCTTCTTCTTTCTCTCCTCCTCCTCTTCCTTCTTCTTCTTTATCTCCCCTTCCCACTTTCTCCCCTCTTAATCTTTATTCTACACCTCCTTCTCATATTCCTTTCTCTTTCTCTCCTCTTTCTCCTCCTCCTTCTTCTTCTTCTCTATAGTTTTCCTTCTTTTCCTCCTCCATCTTCTCCTTTTTTCTCTCCTTATTTTTATTCTTTTCCTTCTACTTTTTCTTATTCTTTCTCTCCTCATCCTTCTTCGTTCTTCTTCCTTCTTTTTATCCTTCTTTTTCTTCGCATCCCCCTTCTATTTCTTTATCCTCCCTTCTTTTTCTTCTTCTTCCTCATCTTCTTCCTCTCCTACACTTTTTCATTCTCTCCTCCTTCATCCCCTTTTTATTCTTCTTGCTAGCTCTGCTAATTTGTTGTGTAATACCGACTCATCCGGGTTTTTTTCACTCCTCGTTTGGAGCCAGTGCGTCCACTCGATAGGAGTTATTAGATTTTCCCAAAAGCTTACAATATTGAGTTTGATGAGGAATTCTATTGATGGATCAATACGCTGTGTCGTGCAGTTAATACATGAATAATTGTCAACTCGAAGCCTTGATTATTTGTTTCATCTCTACCTTCTGGAAATCTGGACTTGAATAAGAATTCTTTCATAAAAGAGGAACACTGTTTACATCAGTATTGAGTATTAAACCTGGTGAATAATATCTTTATTATCTATGGAATTACTAAATTCTACCTCACTTGATAGTGATTTGAAAAATCAAATACTAATTGTTAAATCAAGGCTTGCCAGTCTCAGTTAATCCTTCAGTCATTCGTCGGTATGCTTCTACATTGTGACCACTGGAAAGCGGATGTAATATTGCAAGGCGATTGCAGTCAAAGCAAAAATAGTAAAACAGTGACGACTCTCTCGCTGCGCCTGACTCTGTGTGTGGTCGCTCTGGGCCTGCATTTATATAGATATCCCCTCTACGATTTAGCACTGATGTATCAAATTTCTCCACTTACATCTTGATCTCATTGCTTAAGATAACTCGAACACACTCTTTCGGTAAGAACAATAGCGTTTGGGGCGGAATATTAATATAAATAAAGTTTCAGATTCAAGCATACACGATATAGTTTTCCTTATTTAAGAGAATTTAGATTATTCTTTTTTGTAAGGATACACGATGGATAGTCTTAATGAACACAAGCCAGAATTTAATTTATCCGAACCAAGAAATCCAGACAACACAGAAACCTCATCTTATTCAGATAAAAGGGAAGTGGATGTTTTGGAAGTAATTATGATTTCACTCTACTTTTCTGATAATTTTAATAATTATTGTCCAGTTAGTAGTTATTCTATTTCACCACCCAGCAATTGAAATGTAATTAAACGCTTTAAATGGAAAGTGATTATTTATAAGAAATAAATTAAAGCACATTTCTTTTAATTCACCCAGCTAGGATTATCGAATATTGATTGGCTGGCATAAGCAGATATATAAGTACGTTTTCTTTTGTCAACCGAAACAACAACAACAACAACAACAACAACAACAACAACAACAACAACAACAATACTTTTCGATGATCGTCTTGAAAATAAGCATCTATCAAACTTCATCGCATTAAAATAAGGCACTATTTAGCCAGTTGTTAAGGGAAGAGAAAAGAAAAGCCACAACCCGCGACTCTATGTTTAATGACACGTTTTATTGCTGTCTGCTAACACGTTGACCTAAGACTCTTCAAGTGCAGAAAGCGATGGCATAAAACGAGTAAAATTGTGAGGAAACCGAATTGAGACCTCGATAATAAGCCTATATTTATGGGGTTCTTTTATGATAGCTTTCGATTGGACAAGTTTTGTTTTGAGAGCAGGGAAATTATACTGTCTTTTGATGAATGTTCAACTCTTTATGGTCCGGTCAAAGATCTGGGGGTCGGATACTAGGCTAAAATCTCATCAGAGTGGAACCAAGTTTTGCGGAAGTCCAATATTTGCTTATGTCAGTTTTGGTATTGTGATTAATAGTTGTTCATTCACATCACGAAAAACTTTCTTTTTTGCAACCGTTCTCTTTCTAACTTACGTTGTCGTCTGTTTCTTTTCTTTTCTTTACTTTTTTTTTTTTTTGATTCCAACCTGTCTGTTCTAGCTCTTTTCTTTCTTCATAGAATTCCTTTTTTACGTCCAGTTTTCATTATTTGTTTATCTGATCGCTTTCATACATTTTCCACTACTCGGCGATTCAAGGTAACTTTTTTCTGTACCCTCTTTTTTGCCCCGTTCACTTTTCCGTCATACTCGTACTGGTTTCCATATTTTTTTCTCATCCACCCTTTTAATTATAACTTTCTTTTCATTATTTTAAGTCAATGTTTTGCTTAATACCTTCCTTGTATTTGCAATAGTTATCGTCTCGGAACGAAAAATCGGAGAACCGAATTGGAATTTCAGGTGAATATATTGCATTCATTTACACGCAAATACCCTTGAGAAAGGTATCAATCCAACTTTTCTCCCACTAGCTATGGGTTAAATAGCAGAGTAGATTGGTTTCTACAGTTTTGTTTGGCAACCACTCTATCTCAGAAAGCAATGGTAACCTGCTTTGGGAGAATGTTCTACCCGATCAATCATGTCACGAAAGAGACATAATCGCCCAAGCGTATATCACGAATGTCACTTCACTGACTGACATTACTTCTATCCTTTCTCCCTAATCTGTTTTTTATTTCATTCATACTTCTTTCTTTCTTGTTTTTTTAACCCTTTCTTGTTATTTTTTTTTCTTCAGATTTTTCAGTCTTTCTACCTTTTACTCTTTGTCTTCTTTTTTTCTTCTCAAGTTTTTTTCATTTAATTCTTTCACTTTTCTCTTTCCTTACTTTTCCTTTGCGACGTTTCCTCGTGCTCTCTTTCTTTTTTTCCTTGGTTTTGTTTACTTCTTTCATTCTTCTATCTATTGTCCTGAATCTTTTTAACTTTCTCTCCTCTCTCTTATTTCATTTCGTTTATACCTTTTATTTTTCTTTCCTTTATTTTGTTTACTCCATTTCTATTTTTTCTATTTTCTTTTTATTATTTTCTTCCTTTAACCTCATCTCTTTCTCTTTTTGTTCAATATTTTCTTTCTTCTTACTTTTCTATCTTTTTTTTTATGTACTCTTTTCTCTAATACACCTCTTCTCTTTACCTTTGTAACGTATATTTCTTTTCGACTTTCTCTCTTCCATTTCGTTTCGTATATTCTTTTTGCCTTTTCTCTTCTTTCCTTTATGTTGTTCATTCCATTTCTCTTTTTCCTATTTTCTTCAAATTAGTCATTTCCTCTCTCTCTCTCTCTCTCTCTCTCTCTCTCTCTCTCTCTCTCTCTTGTTCCGTTCATTATTTTCTTTTTCTCTGTTTTTCTCAAATTTTCTTTAGTCTTTTCTCCATTATATATCCTCTCTCTACCATTACTATGTTTATTTATTTCCGCTTTTCTCTCGTCCATGTTCTTTTGTCTATTTCAACGTTCTATTTTCTTTCCTATCTTTTTTTCTGTTCCATTTCTCTTCATTATCCCCGCTTCGTTTTCGCTTATTTCGTTTATTATTTGATTTGATTTTTTTCTTTGCGTTTGTTTTTGCTAGACTTTTTCCTTTCCACCTCCCATCATCCTCTAGCTCCTCCCATATTTTTAATCATTCTCCCTTTCTCTTTTACATTTGTCTTCACAATCACCCTTCTCTTTCATTTCTTCTCTTACTTCTCGCTCTTACATTCACTCCGTCTTTTTGAGCATTCTGTTGAAATTTTACTTCTTTTAGTCCATCCACAAAACATATAAAGCGTGTTACATCCTGACTCTCTACGAAAGTAAGTTTCCGCCATTTTCTGAATCTATTAAAGAAACCATACATCAAAGCGACTTAAGTAAATAAAGCAGAAATTAATTTAATTTGAAAATTTCCAGTATATTCTGACTTTTCTAACTTAACAGTTTTTCTCATATTTATCGTTTGTGAAACTCCCTTTCATTTGCTTGCTTCCCTGATAGCTACAATCTCTAAAAGCTTAAATGCAACGTTAATTACTACCTTCTATCTCCATGATTACATCTTTCTCTTATCCTTTCTTCGACATCCCCTGTCCTTTGTTTGTTTCTTGTTTTGTTTCGTTTTTTTTTCTCTTACTTTAACCTCCCGCGAACCAGTAGTGACTCTGCTTTTCCTAGGGTGAATATTATTAAAAAAAGAGAAAGTTTACCTTTCGCGTGGTATAACGTTAAATATTCTCAGTCAGTGAATTTATTTGGTCGGAATCATTCTCAACTGGTACACTATTCTTGGATGTCTGTTTAGCAAGAAGTGCCGGAAAACGAAATATAAATGGAATAATTACCAGAATTTAACACAGTTAACCTCAACACCTATTCAAAAAGCGACTTGTGCCTTATAGTGAATTTGTCTATCTCTCGTTTAGTTTATATAATGAACATAGGTTTATTCTAAGCTATATTTTTTTTATAACCGTTTTTTTTATAGGAAATGTCAGAGGGTGGGTGATAGGCGGGTAAGGATACAGAGACTGAGGGTTGGGTAGATGAGAGTGTTGTGAGAATAGTTGGGAGTTAGTGTGATAGGAGGTATCTATTGACCCTACATTTAAACACCTGGAGATTGTAACTGTCGGGAAAGCAGACTTGTGGAAGGGAGTTCCACAGGTGGGAAGCGCGAGAAAAGAAGCTGTTGGAGTAGAATTTACGGTTACATCTTATTTGTTTAACTGTAAAAGGGTGGGACCTAGTTGCTAATCTAGTATCTCGTGTAAATTCCTGCTTAGGCGGCACCAGTGATCTAAGCTCATCGGAGCAGAAGCCATGAAAGTACTTGTAGAAGAGGCACAGGGAAGCCACATCACGCCGGTGTGAGAGCGGCTGCAGCCGGTCTGCCAAGTCAGTATCAACCACGTTACAGATCCTCCTTTGTATTTTGAGCATTAAACATTCAACTTTTGTCAAAGAATGCATTTATTTTTTTGTTTTCCAAACATTTGGACGAGTTAACTTGCTTCTTTGCCATATGAGATTGTGGAGAGCGTCACATACTAACACATATTATGTCTATAAAAAGTGGTGTAAACATTGTTTTCATATTGAAAATGAGGTTTAAAATACTCATATTAACAATTAAATGTTAATATGAGTTAATCGTTTCCGTGTATTTTCTTCCGCTAGTGAAATATAAAAGAGCGTTTAATGAATAATATCAAAAAAACGTATTGTTTGGGTCGTTATATTCAACTAGATTTGAAGTAAAAATATAGCGCATTTAATATGATTTGAGATGTACCTATATGCATGGGCTATCTGACATATTCATAGGCTGATCAAGATACACTCATAGAATAAAACCATACGAGTTTTATTTTTCAAATTAGTCGATAAATTTTTCCGTGGTTGTAGCGCTTGGATCCCATTGAAGTTATCACGTCATCATCCCTGTGATACCGGTTTCCAGCTTATTTTTGTTGTTTTTTTTATTCAGTTGATAGTCAGATATGGGAATAAATCAGGAAAATAAGAAGATGGTTAATTAGTTCAAAGCCACTTTCAAGCACATCTACTATTGAAACCTAAGACTTGTATTCTGGAGCATTATATGATCTGAGAAATTCAATTTCATCAGTTTAACTGGGCGTTTGGTTTTTGCTCTCGTTTTGCAATTGCTTCAGCAAGTTGTCAAGGTATCCTCTATTGTTGATGTGACCTTTTTAAAGATAAACACAACACAATGTTTTTTCATCATCAAAAACAGAGTTTATCACCTTCCTAGCAGATAAAACGACATTGTCCTTCTTTGAAGCAAGTGAGGCGGGGTGTTAATTATGCATAGATTATCTTTTTTTCTCTGATTCAAGGTGATAAACTAAATTAAATCTACCTCAAACAGTCATATTTTCTTGTGATGGGATAAGCCTCGTGCGCTTTTGCTCAAATGTCGCAGACATAGCACCCACTGAACAGAAACCTTTGTAATGCCATGTCCAATGTATATTCTCAGCACACACGAGATATGCTAAGATTGTTTTCATTATTACATTCTCTCCTATAGTTTTACTTATTTACAAAGAAAAAACTTTTCGCAACGATCAGTATATGTCTGGTACAGTTTCTCCATTTTCTGATTGCTGCTTAACACTTAGATGCCTAAATGAAGCTCACTTTCTTGTATTTTCATGATAAGGTCAAAATAAGAAAACTTAGTTGAGTGCAAAACAAGAGCCGTTGGGTTTCGGTACTATCTTATTAGCACATCATTAGACAGTCAAATATCGTTTCTTTTAGGAATGATTCTATATAGAAATTTAAAAACAACACAATTTTTACCAAATCTAGACAATTAAGGTGAGGGGGATTTTCCGAGTTTTTGTCTCAGTGAACCAATAGAAAATGCTGTTTTATTCACTTTAGCATTATAATTTCTATAGAGGTTTTTAATCTAACTACCGAGGAACAAATAATAATCATGAGTTCAAAATGCTCTGTACTCGTCCAGAACAATCACCAGTGGATAAAAACCAAATGTAAAGACCTATATAACATCACCATGCGACCTCTAGAATCCGCTGAGTCCTCACATCTTGTTGGTCTATCTATTCTGTACACCTTAACAGAGTATTAAGATATAAACATTGTGGATATAGGATCTTACAGCGAGGAGGGTCTTATGGTGGTAAAAATTCCGCTAATGTTAAAATAAAAACAATTAGAAAATTAATGCATAAAGGACTGAAAAGTCTTAACCTTAAGGTGATTATAAAAAACTAATCTAAAACAAGTAGACTTCCTTGATGTAACACTTGATCTGATCGATGACACTTACTCTCCCCCACTTAAAAAATTAATGCTAATCCTATATACATCTGTCCCAAATCTAACCATCCTTAATCAATCATCAAGCATGAATTCCTTCTAATAAAACATCTTTTACAAACACAGAAAAAAACAGGCCTTAAAAAGAGCGGATATAAATGTCTTGAGTTGGAATACAACAAACCTGATAATACCAAAAACGATAAAATAGAAAGAGAAATATCATTTGGTATACACCTTCATTAAACTAAATAAGTACTAAGTTAGGGCATAAATTTCTAAAATTAGTTGGGAAACAGTCCTCTACAAATAGCCCTCTTAGCCAAATTTTAACAAAAATACTCTGAAAATAAGTTATAGCTGAAGTGATAACCCTGCGAAGATTACCCAAAAACATAATCATAAAATTTTTAACAGATATAGTAACCTAAACAATCAACAACATTCTAAAAATCAACGATCACAATAACAATAATTGAGCAGTTCCAGGTGGTGTAATGGTTAGCAAGCTTGAACCATTACAACTGAGTAGTGAGTGTCCATTAGCAAATAAATGTCAAACTGACTCTATCCTCTACCTATGCTCTATTTCGACCACAGAAAATCCCGCAATAATAAAATATTATATCAGTTCAACCATAAATACTTTTAAACCCGCCATTATTTTCACATTTTTTTCTTTTAATAATAAAACTCACTGCCATAGCATGTCACTGTCTACTTATTATTGGAAGTTAAAAGTTATCAATAAAACTCCTACCATAAAATTGAAGATATTAAAAAAAGCAGAACTTGTCAATCTTAACTTTAGCCATGTTTTCTATGTTTACAAGAAAAATTACAAAATATCAAATTACATCACTAAAATTACTCAATAAACGTAATGAACTTACTTCCATTTATCATCATCGTCTGAATTATGCCCTAAAGTATAGTTAAGTTTTCCTAATATAACTAGACATCTATAATCCATCCGCTAGCATATATTGATTAATTCTTCTATTGTCTGATAATTAATTTGTCAACTGCAAATGTTTAAATGCGCAGTGTATTAAAAAAAACTTTCCCGCCTTTATCTCTTGTCCACTACTTTAAGTTGAATAATAAGTTAAAGAAATTCCTGTGACCGTTTCTACCGGTAACTTTTCAGACTTGCTGAATTGGTACATATGTATCATTCAATTTATTTCATCACTGGCATAAAAGATGTCTGGGTCTTAAGTCATTTTAAATCTCTATACTGGAATTAAAAGTTGATTTACTGCACCAATGTTTACAGGTCTGACCAGAAATTCAACATATTTTTAAAAATGTATTAAAAATATTTTGTATAAACTAGTTATACCTTTGTTTACAACACAGAATTCAGTTTCTGAAACGTAAAGAAATGTTTTACGCGATGGAGTCTTGACAATGATATTATCAAAATATTAGTTTAGATTTTTGGACATAATTCAACAGAGATAATTCTTGTTTTTATTCAGCCACAGAAAAAGTTCAGGTGATAATATAATTTAAAACCAACCAAATCTTATACAAATACACCCTTGTGCAAATACACACTCCTGTGCAAAATGAATAATGTTTCCTATGATCTTTCACACTTTCCCTGATTACATATACGTCGTCTCTTGGCGTTGTTTTTCTATTCTGACCGCATTTGGACTGATATATTTATTTTCCTCTCTTCGTCTTGATAATACGACTGACAGCTAAAAGACTGACACCAACAATATCCGGGATCACTCTGTATATCTTGGCAGTGTGTTCGTGCAGCGTTACAATTTCCGAACACTTTCTTGGAGTAAAGGCCGTACAATAACTAATCGACTATCGAGACAATGGTATCTGACGCAATCAGGGATGACGCAATATTTTCAAGTCCAAACAAATTTCATTGTTTACCCTAAAAACAAATTCATATTGCTTCATGTTACTCTAAATGACGTAATTTGAGGAAAAAATAAAAATCGATAACACCATGTCAATTAATTTGCACAAGGGTAAATCATTATTTTGGTTGAAGGAGAAATTGCTGAAGTAAAATTATTGATTTTATTAAACTCTTATATTGCTCTTCTGATTTTCAATGTCTTTTAAACTGTTCGTGGCTTATTTATCTCCTTCAATACCGATAGATACCACTGTTAACTACAATTTAGGCACGTCTGGTGATCATTGGCTAATTAAGAAGTACACCTACCAGAAGTTAGCGGCTTGTTTAAGAATTATTTTAATCGATTTGTGCCCATCTTCTTTGTCTGTTCTCTCCTCAGTTTATCTTATAATTCACTTCCTCATAAACAAGTATATACTTCATTTTAATGAAGTTGATAAAGTCTTTTGTTGTACTGGATATATCGTGAAGGTGGTTGATAGGGCTTGGAATGCTGTACTTCTTCAGAAGTTGAGAGGTAATGAGATTTCTAGACAAATTGTTGAACCGATTTAATCTTTCTTATCAAATCGCGAAATCGAAGTTGTCCTGAGCAGAAAAAATTTCTAGAACGATTTGAATTAATTCAGATGTCCACGTAGGGCTTGATCCTTGGACCTACGTTATCCCTAATTACCTTCAATGACCTTTATGATGGCTTCAGCTCAGAACTTAGTATCAATATGGATGTCAACTATTTATTCCTGATTTAATTATAAGTCATATCAGTTCGATAATATCAAATTGACCAAGTTCCAATAAAACTCAATCTTTTTGGACCCTCTGTCTTTGGGGAGAGAGGAATCCAGACGAGGCTGTGCCGAAAGGCAGAGTCACGTCTGGAGAAAAGTAGACAAGACTCAATTCCGTTTATGAGGAATCTACAGAGAATTTTAGTCCGAGCTTACGCGCTCGAAATGTCGCACGTTAAAACACGACCTCGTTTTGTGACAAGGGCTCAAGTTTATAGCGATAAACTACATCCGGCAGAATGATCTTTGTTTGGTAGATTGATGGTTTTAAGGAGGGTGGTAGCACCTCTTAATTGTTTTCGTTCCAAGGCCCACCATCGGTCTCAGATATGGCCAAATAGTTAACCTCCGAACAAAAACAAATCAGTATGAAAATATAAAATACATTTCTATGCATTTTATATAAAAAGCTACTATTTATATGATAAAATGACTAATAATACATTTTATCTGTACTTGAAGGTATACAATTGTTTTCAAAATGTTTAGATTGTGGTATTAAATAAGCCTTAGATGTTGATATGCCGTAAGAAATCAACCAAACAATAAAACAATCAACATGAAAGAAGTTTTTAAGTTGATTAATTAATATATCTTAGAACTTCTCAAAGAAATCATAATGTATTCGAAAATATAATTTCAAAGAGGTTACAACTTAGAACACATATATCACTGCCTCTTGTATTTATGTCCACAGAGACATGTATATGCACAAAAGCTGAGAATTATCTACCATGTATTCAACTGCGAAATTAGAATAATATACATTGTATTTTTATTACTTCAAAGTTCATAAGAAAATTAATTATCGGTATTAAATCTCATCATTAGGAGTTGATGTGTCGTTAAGCCAAAAAATCACATCAAATCTAGTTGTTAGCTAATCTAAAAAATAAGTTTAAATCTGTTATTACATAGATTGCTAGATTATTACATAGATTGCTAGATTATTACATAGATTGCTAGATTATTACATAGATTGCTACATTATTACATAGATTGCTAGATTTGCTGGTTCGCTGCGTTGTGTTAGATAATTTCTTTTAAATTGCGTTTATCTTTTAATATGGCTACCAGTTGAAAATTGAAGGTATTCATGGATGAATGTTTGAACTGATTCAATCTTTCTTATCAAATTGCAAAATGAAAGTATTCTTGAACGCCCACTCTTCTATACCGTTTTGCATTAAGGCAAGTGTTATCCAGAGTTTTATCCTTGAACCTACGTTGTTCATTGTTAATTTACGATGTCTTCACTTCTCATCTCTTTGTCTACGCTGATAGGGCAACAATTTACATCTGTCTTAATATTAAGTGTGATCAATTTGATAACATTAAATTAGTCGCTGATTTAAAAAGTGAGCTACAATCTGTTGCTAAATGAAACAATATAGCTAGTTATTTTTCGTTTTGAAGACGAACTGCTCCATTTGAATCGTATTTTTTTGATAATTATTTTCTCTCTTCCAATGTCTGATGCTAACCTCCAGGAGAGTAACTGAAAGTGCCTTCACAGGCTAATATCTTCGGCTGATATGAAGTAGAAGAATTATATTGAATCAATTAACAAGGCTGCTGCTCGTAAAATTGTTTTAATGTTTCGTGTTAGATATTTTTCCTACCAGAATTTACCTTACAATGTTATAAAACATTGAATATTATTCTAATATCTAATCAGCTGCTTTTTTATTTTGATCAGATTGAAACTGAGTGTCGTGATAAAATCCAAAGAAGAATCTGCACTGTTATCTGCAGATATGCAGTTATGCTTCATTCATTTTCCCTTCACTATAACGTAGCTTCCTTGGGCTTTTCTGTAAATATGTTCATGTCAATTGCTCTGAGAAGCTTTCCATTTTGATAATTCGTCTTTATTAATTTAAGCACAGGGGTGCTGCTGTGGATATCGGCTCGGAACGAGAAATCGTGGAGCCGAGTTCGAATTCCAGTTAAATTCCTTGCATTCACTTGCGCGCAAATACCCTTGAGAAAGGTATTAATCTGTCTATTCCTTCCAGTTATGGGTTAAACAACAGGATAGATTGGGTTCTTTAGCACTGGCTGGCAACCAGTCTACCTCAGAAAGCAATGGAAACCTACTGCGGATAGTCAGTCATGTCTCTTTCGAGACATGATCGCCCAAGCATGTATCACGTATTGCACTTGACTGACTTATATGGCATTCGTTTACGCACAAATACCTTTGGGAAAGGTATTAATCAGTCACTTTCCTCCAGTTATGGGTTAAATAACAGGAAAGATTGGGTTCTATAGCCTTGGCTGGCAACCAGTCTACCGTAAAAATCTATGGCAACATACTACGGGATAATCTTCTGCCCAGTATGTTATGTCTCTTTCAAGACATGATTGCCCAAAGCGTATGTTACGTATAGCAGTTAACTGACTGACTATCCTAACAGCTAAGACCATTCATTTTACTGTTGAAATGGCTAGATGTAACCGTAAGTTCTATACTATCCGTGTTTTCTTTCGTACTTCCCGTTTGTTTTTTCTTCCGGTTCCTTGCTTTCCAGTCAACTTTGATCATTGCAATTTTAAATGCAATGTCAATCCCTATCTTCCGTTTTCTTATTACTCGTTATTTTATTGTCTTTTCTCCTCATATTCTTTCACACTCAGTAACCTCTTATATTGGTCTGAAATAATTACCTTGCATGAGGTAAAATGATTAAAATTATGTGGTACTTCATATATGGTTAACAGCGTTTACTTTTCATTGTAAGATAATTTTAAATAAATTGCAAGCAGCTTAAACATTACACTGCTTTACTTTTCCAATATCATATTCACACACCTAAAAGGTTCTGCCAGCTAGGTGAGTCACAGATAGAAAGACAATTCTAGTATTGCAATATTATCACTCGTCTTAACAATACGATCGAAATGACAAAATCAATGTCAGCATAATTACAACGGACACAATAATAAGATGACGAATGACAGTCGAGAGCAGAAGACAAAATTTGAGAAAAAAATAAACAATCGGCAAGAGAGAAACGAAAAATCGGTACAGAGAAATTTAGCTATTAAGAAACAATGAATAAGATAAAGAGGATCAGTTCCATGGTAAATTGAGAAAAGAAAACGCAGAAAATGAAACATCTTTTATGATAAAGGAAGTGAACCAAACAGTTTTAGAATAGAAATCTGGTTAAAATGTGACACAGATTCAAACAATACAACATAGAACCCGTCTAATGATAACAGAAATAAAAACAGAGAGAAAAAGTTTTCAAAATGTGCATTTTTTTCTGTAGAAGAACGCCGGAATGAAGATAATAGAAAAAACGAATTCGAATGAGTTAAATGAAGTGAAAAATAAATGTAATATAAAAAGATATGTATATTTTGAGGAAAAAGTTTTCTTTATGTAATATCATAACTTAAAAAAGCGCTCGGAGTCAATAGGCTCCGTGGTTTATGTTCAAATGTGTTACATATGGACATACAATATTTAACATCTGAATAAATATTTCAATAGCAGCAAGGTATTGGATATTTGTTACAAAAATAAGATGGTACTGGAAAATAAATGATAGAGAACAGCGAAAAATAACAAGTAAAGGTTACTTAACACCGTGAAATATAATTGATAGAAACAATAAAAATCGTTTGAAAGTCAGTGGCAAGAACGAAACCAGAAACAACCTCATCCTTCTCCTCCTCCTCCTCCTCCTCTTTTGCTTCTTCTACGTGCCGTGTTTATTCAGGACGTAGGTGATCATAGCTTGTCACATCTTCCTTTCCCTTGTAGCCTTTAACAATATTATCTTGTTATTCCTCCGATATCCTGCTCTGTTATCAATTTGCTCAAGGTAACTATGCTTAAACAAGTAAGGCCATGCCGTAAAAAAATAAAGACAAAATAATTATATCGATATACCGCCTAAAATTATATATATTGGTGCATTCAGTATCTTACATTAAGACATAAGAAGATAATAATAATCTTGACCCCTGAGCAAGACATGAGGGATATATATATATATATATATATATATATATATATATATATGTGTGTGTGTGTGTGTGTGTGTGTGTGTGTGTGTGTGTGAAAATGTAAAATATATATATATATATATATATATATATATGATTGTATAAGACCCGATGTGCGAGCGCGCATGTGTATGTGTGTCTTTGCGCACGTCAATGGGTGTACAAATGTGTATATATGTCTGCGTCTGTCACGACGATAAATTATCCTCCCACTTTTACAAAAACACATCAATATATGCAGCCCTTCATATAGCCTATTTTTTAAAAAAATTAATCAGTTTGTCTGACGATCGTAAAAGCGTGAAACCCTGGGTCACAAATTCACACCTATCTGTATATATAAAACCCTCCAACACTTCTAACTATCGCCTTTCATCCTCTTACATCTTTTTGGTAAAATTTCCGAGGCTATTAACAACGCTGAAATGATCAGCATCTCACATCCAACAATTTAGTTTTTGTTAAGCAGTATGGCTTTGGCTTAGCCAGGTCTACTGCTAATGCGCTAATAGCCATCACCGAATACAACATGAGGCCCTTGATAAGAACGGCGAAGTTTGGGCTGTTGCCCTGGCTATCTCGGAAGCGCTTCATAGGGTTTGGCATGCTGCTGTACTGCGCAAACTACAGAGCTACGCTCTAATTAGACGATTATTTGTTTTCATCCAATCTGTCTTATCAAATTTTAAAATAATGGTCGTTCTCAATGGGCATACTTCCAAATCCTTTATTTTGAACTCTTTTTTTTTTAATCCTAGGCTCATCCTTATAATCATATTCATTAATATACTGACTACATCTTCCTGATGTAGTCAATTCCCAAATTGTCATTTATGCAGTTGACATCACCAACTACACGCGTCTCAATATGAAATCTGCTATGACTGGAAAAGTAGGCCTCGCTCTGCTCTTGGAAAGGACCTCAAATATGTGATGGATGGGGTAAGAAATCGCTTGTAAATTTAAATACTTCAAAAACAAATCTGCTTTTCTTTAACCATCTTATCGATGCTTTCCTACCTTGATCAATATGGATCACATTAGTCTCGCTGAAAACAATGCAATACACTTCATCGACCTCAATCTCTTAGCCGATATTAAGTAGAATGAATATATCGAATCATTAACTACTTCTACTGCCAAGAAGGTTGGGTCGCTGTGACGAGCCAGGAAGATTTTCTTGTCAGAATCCACCTTGCATATTTATATATCTAACATTCGTCTGTGGATTGAATACTGTTGCCACATCTGGTCAGGTGCTTCTGCTGTTCTTCTCGACTTGTTCGACAAAAACTAAAGAAGGATATGCAATGCAATTGGCCCCGATTTAGCAGCTCACCTCCAGCCATTTTCACTGACGGAATGTGAATTATGTCTGCTTTTCTATAAGTATCTTCACGCCTACAAGTAAATACTCAACGGTATTTAATATATATATATATATATATATATATATATATATATATATATTCACAACTTAACGATATATTTTGGCAAGAAATTAAAATAATATGACACTGTTAAAGAGAAAACACGCGGCAAGAGCTTTGATAATTTGTAGTAAAGTTTAATAACTGGCAACGTAATGAAGGCAATGAGCTGTCTCTCTATTGTCTCTCTTTCTCTGAGCGTGACAGGAATTATATATATATATATATATATATATAACGGCATATAAAGAGAGAGAATGATTAAAAGAATACAGAAAAATATTGAAGAGTATAGCGGAGTACAGAGGTGATTTCATTTTTAATCTCACTCATGATCTAGTAACATGAGAACTGAATTCTTTTTTATGCATAGTGTCCTTTCAGAGCAATATTGACTCTCCGTATCATCTCCCCACCCCGATTTTGGCTCCAAGCAAACTTTGTTTTCGTAGTATCCCCTTAGTATTTTTTCTTTTAACCATTTAAACAGGCCGAATCTTGGATTCAGTTTATCCTGTGTCTCTCGTATTGCCCTTTCTTCATTATATGTCCCAGAAATTACAACTGTCTCTTAATCATTCTAGGCACAAGTGTCAGCCAGAAAGTTAAATGCCATACGTAATACACGCTTTGGGCGATCATGTCTTTTTTGAGACATGACTGACTAGGCAGAAGATTATCCCGCAGTAGGTTCCATTACATTGTACGGTAGACTCGATGCCAGCCAAGGCTATAGAACCAAATCTGTCCTGTTATTAAATCCATAACTAAAGGAAAGAGACGGATTACTCCGTTTCCCAAGGGTATTTGCGCGCAAGTGAATACAAGGAATTGAACTGAAATTTTAACTCGGCCCCCCATTTTCTTGTTCCAAGCCAATATCCACTGTACCTCAACGCACATCCTCAGGTACAAGTGGAATTTTGTCAAAAGCGTCTCGTTTCTAAAATGTACAGTCCATGCTATTCGCAACATCTTTTTGTAGATCCTCATCCCTTTCTTTAAGTTTCCCATTCCTCTATGTCACACATGGATGTTTTATAGCCAGATTAATATATAATTGTTTCTGACGATTTTTCATCGTATCTTAATACTTTGTTTTGCTTTGGGAAAGCATGTTTCGCTAAGCCAGTTTGTTTCTGTATTATATTTTTCTTGGTGTGTTATATAAGAAAATATTTTGTACATCTTGGTCTATAATACTTACCAATAATAATAATAGCAACAATAATAAGAAATGTACTTACATTCAATTTCCTGCCACAAAAGATTTGATGATCCTGCTATATATATTTTTTTTTCAATAATATCACCCCGATCAAGGCGGTAACGCCACTTATGTGCAGGGGGCTACATAAGAGTAAAAAGATTAAAGGAGAGTGAAGAGAAAGACGAACCAGTTAGAAAGAAGCAAGAAAAGGATGGGGAAACAGGTGTGATAACAGTTGCAAAGGTGGAGAGAAAGGAAAGGATCTACGATCTGCGAGTTCCACGGGCGGGAAGTGCCAAAAAAGAATCTACCCAGTTGGCAGTCTGGTTGCACGAGTAAACACCTGTTGTGGAGGAAGCATTGACTTAAGTTCGTTGGAGCAGAAGCCATCGAAGTTTTTATAGAACAGACAAAGGGAAGCTACTTCTCATTGGTGGGAAAGTGGCTGTAGTCGAGCCGCCAAGTCATTACAGATTCTCCTTTGGAGCCTGTCAAGAACACGGAGATGAACAGCGGGGGCACCTGGCCATATATGGCAGCAGTACTCCATGCAGGGACGAATGGTTGATTTGTATATATGCAGGATGGTTTCAGATAGGAAAATCATCCTGGCCCGACACAGTGACCCAACCTTCCTAGCAGTGGATTTAGCTATTGACTCAATGTAGTGGTTCCACTTGAGATCTGAAGAGAGGGTAAGGCCGAGGAGGCACAGAGTATTGCTCTCGGGGAGACTCGCTTGGTCTATGCTTATGGGAGGCAGGAGAGGTTGCCTGTGATGACTGACAGACAGCAGCTTTGTCTTAGACGCATTGAAATTTACAAGCCACTTCTTAACACAATTCACCACAATGTAGATAGATCCCTCTCAAGATCAGCAGCGAGATTATGTTTGTCCTTTACGCCTGGATTCTTACTGATGCTGGAGTAAATTGTGGTGTCATCTGCGTAGATGCCTAGCTGGCTCTTGATCTCGTCTGGGAGGTCATTTATGAAAATAAGAAAGAGCGTCGGGCCTAGGATAGAGCCCTTAGGGACACCAGCGTTTGTAAAGTAGGGTGAGGAGGCATGCCCATTCAAGACGACCTTCATTATGCGGTTATGTAGGAAAGACTGGATCAGATCATGCAATCGTTTGGTAATACCGTAACCCCGAAGCTTGCATAGAAGGCCAGCATGTCAAGCCCTGTCAAAAGCCTTGGAGATGTCCAGAGCAACAGCACGAGCCTCGCCGGATTCCTCGACGGCCTGGAACATGTACTCCGTAATGGTCGTTAGCATGTTGGCCGTGGACCTGGCAAAGCGGAAGCCATACAGTCTGTCGGAGAAGAGTTTATGGTCAGTAAGATGCTGAACGGTCCTCCAGGTTTGGGGGTTGGGTGCAGGGCTAACAACTCTGTCCCGTTAAAAAACAGTTTGTTACAGAAACAGCAACAAAATTTGCTACCCTATGCACCTTTGGGTGTGATGGATAAATGATGATGAAGTTGATGAACCATTTCAGCATTAATAATGGCCTCGAACAACTTGTTTAGTAGCAGTAGGAGGCTCCTGCGGGGAGTGAGAGTGGAGAGAAGTATTAAGACAGACAACAGCATGGTCGTAGTTGCTGAGAGGGCAAAGCTGCGAGACCTGGCAGGAGTCAAGTGCGGCGGTAAAGCATATATCTAGTAGAGATGCGTGTCCAGAGGGAGTGCTTGGAAACCGTGTGGGGAAGTCCACTACTTGCGTATGGGATTGGGAAATAGAAAAGTTTATGGCGTAGATGCCTGCTGAATCAGTAACAGAGTCTTTAAGCCACTCAGCATGATGGGCGTTAATGTCTCCGAACACAAATATGTGAGCGTATGGGTGGTATGAAGTGGCATTATCTATATTGTCCGAAATGCTGTCTAGAAGGGAGCAGTCGGAAGAAGAGGGGGAACGGTATAGGAAGAAAAGGTACCTAACCGAACTGAGAAGTGATAGACATACATATTGCTGGTCGGTGGATTCGAGTGATGTCACCCTAGCTACAGGGAGGTGTTCACTAACGTAGACCCCCAGCCCATGCATGTGGACAGTGGAATCCTTCCTTAAGAGGGGAAGATAATCAGGGATCCAGAAGTCAGAAAAGGGAATTAATGAGTTGAGGTTAGTCTCACAGAGTGGTAGGATGTCAGGGGACTTTTCTTGGAGGAAAGCTTCTACGCTACAAAAGTTATTACGAATGCCCGGGATGTTAGTAAAAGAAATGTTAATAGATTTTGGTGATTTGAGTTTGACTGATTTAGGTTTTTTTTTATTCCGTTTATCATGTAAAAATTTGTTGGTAGGAAGGGACCTTGAATAGACAATGCAAGCTGTCAATATCCACGATATGCGCTGGGATGGGAACTGGCTCGGGCTGCATCAAAGTATGGCCTCGGGGTTGTCCACCTAAAGCGCTTGCAGGGACACCTATCCATGCGCGACATGGAACTACAAGAACCCCGGTATTATCCAACTGTTATCAGAGAAGCCATTCTTGACGCTACTCATATTTAGAGATACTTGATAAATTAGAAATAATTTATAATGATATTGGGCATTACTTGGCATCGCAACTTCCGTTCCTTTTCCACCGTTGTAACGTAGCTGCTGTATAAATACCTTCATCGTAATTCTTCGTATGAATTTGTTCGCTATGGTACCTAGACATTAAGAATTTAACCGTAGTACAAATTGGATGTGCGTTACTGTGCAATGGATATCAGCTCGGAACGAGAAATCGAAAAGCCGAGTTCGAATTTCATTTCAATTTGTTTTAGTTCACTTACGCGCGAATACCATCGGGAAATGTATTAATCCATCTTTTCCTTCATCTATGGGTTAAATATAATGAAAGATTGGATTCTATGCCCTTAGTTGGAAACTAGCCTAACGCATAAAGAAAATTTTCTGTCTTGTCAGTCATGGATCCAAAGAGACATGATCACCCCAGCGTGTGTTACGCATGGCATTTAACTGACTGACTGATTAGATTGTCAACAAGATTTCATCATTTTAGAGTCGAATTAGTTAACTGTAACCGTAAACTCTTTACAGACATTTTATTTCATCTTATGCTTGTCTGTGTCCATGTTTTCCAGCGACATTTGTTTTCAAAAATTTAAATGCGATGCTAATTGATAACTACCATTGCATATTTATAAGCATACCATTCGTCTTTGCTTTGAATATTGCTGCTATATATGGTCTTGTACTCCTGTCATATATTTAGAGATTCTTGATAAATTCCAAAGAAGTTTCTGCAGTGGCATTTCAGATTCAGTCACTTTTCCACTTTATGTTATTACATTGGGCTAAAGTTTCAATCCTTTTTCCGTCAAAATAGTTAAATGTAACCGCCTCATCTACTCTAACAGTTTCTTTGTCACACGTCTCGTTTATCGACCACCCTACCGTTTGCTTGCTTCCCTAGTAGATACAATCTCCAAAAAGTTAAATGCAACGTCAATTGCTTTCTTCTATCTAACTGATTCACTTATCCTTTATTCGGAATCCCCTGTACCTGTTCTTTTTTCACTGTAAACCCCTGCACATCACTAGCGGTTTTGTCTTGTTGGGGGTAAAATTGTTATTAAAAAAGAAAAGAAATCCACTGTGCCTTTTTAGAAAAAAAAATGAATGGTAACTTTTCTCATTAGCATTCCACTATGTTACCTAGACGTTATGAATTTAAGCACAGTACAAGATTGGCAACAAGTTTTTTTTTCACTTTAAAGTTGAAATAGTTGTATTTTAATAGGTTCTTCTACCACACTCTTTAGTGGAACTTTCTTCGCCTATCTGATATCTTCAAAAATTTAAATATAATATTTATCATTATCTTCTGTCTTTTTATTGTTCTTTCTCCTTAACAGTGTTTTAAATAAATACGTCCTAGTAGTTTCATTGACTTGCTTGAAGTGAAAGGTTTTAAAATATATCAGACAAGATATAAGATAATAATATTACCTGGACAAAGAATTGAAATTATGAAACATATAACTGAGAAAATTCTGATTGTCTAAGAACGGTGATCGTATGATAATTGGGAAACAAACTAGAATTTCCCCCATGCAGAGCATTGTTCTCTGAAAGAAATAAAAAAAAATAAAAAGAAGTATAACATTTCCTAGATCTTTGGAATTTATACAGATTGCAGAATCATGGAGATAAAATCGGATGTCATTATTGTCAGGCAGGAATTGTCGCTTTCCTAGGAACACTATTAGATAAAATTGAAATAAAGAGAAAAGTTCTGAAAATATCAAGAAAACTCTGCAGAAACCTGAGAGTTATTAAAGATATTAGTGCCAATGGTGCCTGTTGGAAAATGATGTGAAAGATTTTCAAAGACACTGGAATTCCAAGCAGCAATCGAATACATGACATTAAGATAATGAACTACAAACCTGGAAGAGTAATCTAGTATTAAGGAAACGTGTTGTCATATCGCATTTAATATTTCCTTTTTACATATGATAACAATAATAATAATACTAGTAGTAGCACTAGCAATAATAATAATAAAGATGATGATGCTGATGATGACGGCTAAGATATGAAGAAACGAAGGTAAGATAAATCTCTTCTTCGTCAATATTCATAGATCAACTACTACTAAATAAAAAGATCCTGGAATATTGCAGGAAAAAAGAAACCTTTACAGAGCTTAGATAAATTAACGTAAAGCCTTTGATAGCTTGTTCACTCATGGATCATTAGGGCTTTGAAAATGTACAAAGTCTCTATAGTGATAATAAATTTCTTTAAATATAGTATAAATCTGTGGGAAACTGCACTTTAATCTAAATCTCACCAAAGATCCTGCTACTTCAAGTTGTTTTGATATCCGACGAGGGAACATTCAAGAAGAATCCCTGTCGTTTTTTCTGTTCTGTCCGTTTTTCTTTAAGTCTCGCTTTCACATAGAATAAACAGTAATAACTATGGATACAAAATAAAAAAAGGATATTAATCACCTATTCTAGATAAATTATACCAAACTATTTGCCAAAGACGACAATGAGTTGAACAGTATTCTCAATATTGTATTTTTTTTGTAATAATATCCACATGAATTTTGTATTGAGTAGATGTGAAAAAGTAATATTCAAGAAATGAAGAACTACTGAAATACACTCAATAGAGCCAGATACTTTCACAAAGACTACATGTTCATCTGGTGCCAAATATAGAGTTGAATTCACAAAACAGTATATCAGCTAAACTATAATTTAGAAAACCCTGTAGTGCAATACAGTCTCCACTTAATTGGATCATAGCTGACATTAATGGAATTGATGTCAAAACATAAAAGCTTCTCGATTCGCATGCTTCATCATAAGGTTGATTTTGACCGTTTGCATGTGTCCAAATCCGAAGGACGAAGAGGATTAGTTTACCTAGAGCTGTCTTACAAAACAAAACAGTCGGTCCTCAACTACAGAAAACTTAATGACGATCTGTGTGAAATGGCATGAAAGAAAAAAGATGAACAATAATACACCTATTGCATCGGCAAAGACTCTAAAAGAGAAAACAAAAGCAAACGTAATAAACCAAATGCAGAAACAATTGAAAAATAAGCCTCTTCACGATCAAATAACAAGAAAGCTGAAGTAGAGAAACTTCGTACCTCTCAGTGTTTACGTAGTTCATGTTTAAAAGCTTGCTGCATAGAAACAATACTTGTCAACTAGTTTACCAAGCACAGATAGTGAATTTTCTTTAGTCCAAAATGTAGATTCTGTAATAAATATCCAGAAAAAATTGACCATCTTGTATCGGTATTGTCAACAACTGGATATAAATCTCGACATGATAGAATTGATAAATATAAAATATGTAACTTTTACAGGAAAGAAACCTTTAAGAACTGGGAGGCACATCAGCTAAAGGCAATTTCAGACATAGGAAGTGTAACAATTTTATGTGACTTCAGAATAGGCGTATATGGATCGGTCTGCTAGACATCGTGATCCAAAACTACAAGAAAATAATATGCTTTCTTTTGACATGGCAGTATTTTCAAAAGGCAATGTATGTTTGAAGATCTTGAAAAAAACTATCAAAATACAAGCATCTTAAAATGGAAATTTAAATAATGCTGTACGTGAGGATATCCATCATTCCGGTCGTAGCTGGGACTCTCTGTTTACTAGGAAAAGTCTTATTCAAGGAATTCTTAGTAGCTATGCTTTATAGAAATACGAAAAATGTTTTCAAAATTACAGCTAACATTTTGAAGAGTCCTGTGTAAGTTGTTTTATTTTTACTTTTATTTTTATCTAAATATTCAGTTTACTTGCCATGATGCCATTTTTTACTTTAGGTCTTTCGTTTCGACTTAAAAAGAAAATGAGTTTACAGCAGAAATGAAAGAAAAGAATAATAACTAGAAAAAGATATGAAAATTTTAACGGTTTTCCTATTTTAATTTTCTTGTGAATGTTAATTCTTAAGTTAATGATTAAATAAGCTCATGGCGCATTTTACGACAATAAATTCTTCGAAGAAATTCCCGTATTTCATCATTTAACAAAATATTGCAATAACAATCATAAATATTGTTGTTATTTTAAGAAGTAATTACATATGAAAAGATTTGAAACTGATAACTTTTTCATTTTACCGAAACAGCTATTAAACACTTCTTTCTTTTTTTTTTTTTTTCATTCATTCATTCATTCATTCATTCATTCATTCATTCATTCATTCATTCATTCATTCATTCATTCCTTTTTCACAAACAAATGAGTGTTTGTCTTGTCTTTTCTACGCAGTCGAAACGGAATAGTCCATTATTTGTGAGGTACTGGCAGACGACATGAAACATTTGTGGCTTCAATTATTTTTTATTTATTTATTTCTAACCAAATCTTCGTCCTACAAACCTTTCTCTTAACAATAATTTTAACATAATTCAGCAAACGATATTATTTACGTCATGGTAACTGTTATCTTTTTCTTTTTGTTCTTACTTGCCTTCCACAGACATCTGAAAAAACGTCATGTTTACTTCGGTCGCCATTACATCTCGGCCTTTTGGCTAGAAAAGGTTCAAATAATATAAAGCCCAAGCCCCAGAGGACTTTTCTTTAAGCAGTACTTCACCTTCGGATGGGGATGGGTTTATTGCAAAAGAGGAAGTGCCAAAGTGGCTTGGGTAATTTTTATATGTTATTGCTGTCAAACTTACTAAATTGGCCTTGTATCATATTCGTTAGTGACATGAGCTTTTTTGGCAGAGATCTAAGTGTAGTATTTGTTCTTTTCATGTAAAGATGACCATCTCTCTTCACTTCTAAATCCTCTTCTTGTTTTTGTCTTTCTTTCATTGTCTCATTGAAGCCACGTAATGTTTCCCGACCTTCACGCAATGAAAATCTACAATTGTCCATTATTTATTTTGTGTTGACAAGACGTAACGGGTGTTCTAACTAACAAATCTAGAAGAAAACAGAAGTATAATGGTTTGATAATAATAAATGTTAATCCTAACAATAATGAATCTTTTTTGCATTAGTATTATATTATTTTTATTATATTTTTATTAAAAATTATAAAAATAGTAGAATTAAAGTGGGGAGAAATTAGACAATGTAACGGATTTAGCTTGGTCTGTGTAGTCTTTTGGTACGTTTCATCTGTTTAATTAACTTTGATTCATTAACTACTGCTTATTAAGAACTAATGCAATTACAAAGTACAGAGAGGATATTGGTTTTTTCTTCTCACAGGTTTACATTTCGTTCGACACTTAGTTCACGTTGTACATGTCAAATAAAAATAAGAAAAAGCTCAAACTACTGAGATTTTTTGCCAAAAAACGCAACCTAATTATGCATCATCACAAAAATGTTCTGTAAAAAGGCAGAACATTTAGAGCAGTTCTACTCTACTGGAAAAATCGCTGATTTGGTAAAAATGTAATTTTAAGTAATTAATGAATGCTTTAACCCGACATTTATTTCTTATAAACTATGACTTATTAAGTATTAACTATTTACCAAATTAGCTTTTCAATTTATTAACTATTTCTTCTTAACTACTATTAACATATTAACTGTTTCTTATGAACTATGTCTTATTAAATATTAACTATTTAATTTATTAACTATTTCTTCTTAACTACTATTAACATATTAACTGTTTCTTATGAACTATGTCTTATTAAATATTAACTATTTAATTTATTAACTATTTCTTCTTAACTACTATTAACATATTAACTGTTTCTTATGAACTATGTCTTATTAAATATTAACTATTTAATTCATTAACTATTTCTTCTTAACTACTATTAACATACTAACTGTTTCTTATGAACTATGTCTTATTAAATATTAACTATTTAATTCATTAACTATTTCTTAACTACTATTAACATATTAACTGTTTCTTATGAATTACGTCTTATTAAATACTAGCTATTTAATTTATTAACTTATTAATCTATCATTTATTTCTTATTAATTATTAACCATTTACCTCATAAACTTATTTCTTATTAAGCATTTCTTATTAATTAATAACTATTGGCTCTTATTAACTGTTTAACTTATCTTTATTTACTATTTCTTATTAACTATAAATAATCTTTACTAAGTAAATGCATTTCAGTTGTTGTCACGTGTTTTTGTAAACCGCGAAATTAATGTCAACCGGCCTAGTGACTGAAAGTATCACACAGATTCTTTAGCTAGTCTTATTTGTTGGAAAGCTTGACATTATTTTCCTCAAAAAAATAAACAAAAAGTTTAAAAGAATTTGGATATATTCTCAGACACTAAATATAAAGTTTTAAATAAACTTTAAAAATATAAGAAACATTCCTTTAAAACGAGATTTTTAGCAAAATGTACTAGAGTAATACAACTAAAAAATTATGATCTTTACGAGTTATACTGTTTCTAAATAGACACTGTCACTCGGCAGCAATACATTCTTTATTATTGAAAGACAAAACAACAACGATCGTTTTCCGTTTTCTTGTTTATACAGAGTACAATAGTTGGAATCTCTCCTGGCAATGTTTGTTCTTTCTTGAATTCTTTCTTTCTATCTAGTTAGATTTTATCGCGGAATATTTAATTATTACTTTCTTAATTTAGAGGTTCGCTACCTTTCATACGGTTATAAAATATCTCTCTATAGAATATATATAGTGCTTTAATTTAAATACCTAGTAAACAAGAGAAAGAGTACTGGACTGTTATGTAATATCAGCTCTCCTATATGACTAAATACTGGCAGGCCTTCTCACAGATAAAGAAGCAACTTGAGCAGAAAAGAAGTTGGTTATACAGAAGGATACTGAGAATACCATTGGCTGAACATACGAATAATAAGGAAGTTTTAAGGAAAATGCAAATAAAAAGGACACTAAAACCAGAATGATGTAGTTGAGATTTCTCGGACGCTTAGGAAAAGGGATATGTAGTATATAAATGAATGTGCGTTGTGGTGCAATGGATATCGGATCGGAACGAGAAATCGGGGAGCCGAGTTCGAATTCCAGTTAAAGTCCTTGCATTAACTTACGCGCAAATACCTCCGGGAAAGGTATTAAACAGTCTCTTCCCTTTAATTATGGGTTAAATAACAGGACAAATTGGATTCTATAGCTTGGCTTGCAACCAATCTACCGCAGAATGTAATGGCAACCTACTGCTGAATAATATTTTACCCAGTCATCCATGTAACAAAAAAGATGTGATCACCCAAACATGTATCAAATCTAGCACTGAACTGACTGACTATATAAAGGCAATAGGGACAAGGGAATGTAGAGTTTAACCGAACTAATGAGCTTGAGTATATGAGTGGCAAAAAAGGTAGTAGAAAGGATGTAAAAAGACAAACATTGATAAGAGCTATGGAAGTTAGAATTTTGTGAAGATCCATGACGCTACATATTCTAAAGGCTCTCAGCACATTAAATGATATAAAATAAGACTCAAATATCATGAGAAAAAGTGGTTCCCTAATATTCTATGAGAATAACTGGCTACCTACATTTTTATACTGATGAAAGAAAGAAAACTCAACCGTTATGTCATATAAGTCTTTCTATATGCCAGCGAATGGTTAACAGCTACCATACAAATGAAAAAGTAATTCATGGCAACAGACATGTGGTTATAAGAAAGGATCCTGTGAATACTATGGAGTGAATAATGGAATTTTTACAGCGAATAATGGGGTAGACAAGATACTGACAGAACAAGATGAAACAGAAAAATAAGGTGAATAAATTATCAAATGGTACGCAGAACAGGAATTAAACCGTATAAAATAAACCTGATTATCAGACAGAAACAGAAAGAATCAATGCCATTAACACTTACGTAATGGATAGACAGAAAAAGCAATAGTTAATTAAATGGCGAAAAATCACGCCAATTTATTTGAAAGTTTTACGACAGAATATAGCATGATTAATTATTTACACTTTTTTACATGTTCGAGAAGATACAAGTAATATATATTCTTTAGAAAATATATTACCTACTTAATCTAAAAACATTTTTAAAATAAAGTAAAATGAGAAAAATGCTATCTTGTCAAGCTACCAATAAAACTTAGACAACCATCTTGTTACACGTTTGTCTCGTCGATAAAAATGTTCTCACGCCAGGTCATCGATTAAAAATCTTCCAGTGACTTTGTAAGTAGTGAATTATCATTTGAAGATCCGTATGAAAGATCGAGTTATGATTAACCGATTTATTTTATAATTTTCAGAATTCTTGTCTTTAAATTGTTCGGCATGCGTAGGTTTATGCTTTCGGATGCATATGAGCCATATGTTACAATTAAACTATGAATAGTTACAATGTATTGAGGTTTCAGTGATGAAAGTAAATTTTATAATTTCATACCAAAATTAATACCGTAGTTTAAAAATGTACAAATTGAGCAAATGTATTTATTTTCAAATTTACAAGGGTAAAATTCGTTTTAAACCCAATAGAATAAAGAATGGAAAATCAAAATTTAGGGAAATTAATTTTCCTCAAAGCCTACGAGGATTCTTTCAACACAAGGGCTATTTAGTGTGAAACGTTTTTCTAAACGATTCATCCAGTTTATGAAGACTTTTTCAATTTGGCTTTTGATCCGACAAGAATACCAATTTCGAAATTAGAAATTAAATTTAACCTTTCAATGTATACTTCAACTTCAAGAACTACCAAAACTTAGATGTTGGCTATTTGTAGCTTCACCAAGCCTTTGGGAAACTCTGAATTGCACTGTCGATTTGAGTCTCTTTAATGCAAATATGAGTTCACTTTTCAGTCTTATGCTGTTCATGCATTTTTTGAGTAAACAGAATCATCATTTTTATCAAACCTTTGTTGTATTTGAGTTAGTACGTCTTATTATAGCGCCAAAACGAAGAAGGATATTTTTATACTTAATTCGGAAGATGAACGCTGCTTTATTCTTAACAAATAAACGCTGTTTTATGCATAACTTGGACGATGAACGCTACTTCATGCATACATCTGATGACAAACGCTGATTAATGCATAAATCTGACTGGGAAGGTTGCTTTACGCATAACTCAGACGATGGTGGTTGCTTTATGCATAAATCGAAAGAGAAATACTGTTTAATGCATAACTCGGACGATAAAAGCAGCTTTTTGAATAAGTCGAGCAAGGATTGCTGTTTTGTGTATTAGTCGAACCTTGAACGAAACTTTATGCATAAAATGAATGAGAAAAAACTGCTTTATGCATAGTCCGGACGGTGGAAGTTGCTTTCTGCATAAGTGTGACGACGAATGGTGTTTGTGCATAACTAGGAGGACATAAACATAAGTATGTATTGGCTGTATTTGTGCAAAAAAGGAAATGGTTAGCCTTTAAGATATCCAATCCGTAGTCCGTTGTTTTTTTCTTCTCTTTATGTTCGATTATTCTCACTCTTGCTCGTCTGAATAAGATCGGAGCGTACAATGGCGAAACGTTGTGAATATGCCAACAAAGATGCAAACAATAATCCTAATATATATATATATATATATATATATATATATATATATATATATATACAAGAAAATTATTAAAACAAATCTCCATTGAGATAATTTTGCTTAGAGATTGATGTGAGGCAGATATTTTAGTATGAAAAGACTATTTCTGTTCCTACATCGGAACCGGAAATATTTTTGCGTAGTCTAAAGCCGACACTGATTAAAGATATTCAAAGACCTTTTCATAAACTTAGTACTATAATTTGAATTTTTTAGTCTCCGATAAGTATCATTTAAATGATACTCCACGCTTCAACAACAATGATTATTTTCGACGCTACATTATGCATAACGAAAATAGAAGAAATGTTTCTGTAATTGAGATGGAAGGCTCTATTTGGGGTCTTGTATCTCATGACACCGCGGAATACAAAAGATTTAACTGCCCGCATCATTTGATCTGATCTCCAAAAGTCTATCTTATAGTATCAGGAATTTTTATGACCGTCTTTTTCCCGATCATTCACAATGTTTTTGGTTTTATGTTATCTATCTTCAAAGTACAATGTTTTATTGTCCTTTGTTTTTCTCGATTTCATCAGCCATTTGATTGTGAATGCCAAATTGCTTCCAAATCCGGAATAACGTTTATGTCTAAGATTTGAAAATGTAAAGACTCTGAAAATAATTCAATTTTGTCTGAAGAGCTTTGCAAGATGCCAAATATTGTGTTCAAAAAAGGCCTATTTTGTTTTGCTATAAACATGAGCAATGTTTAGTTTTATAAAATTAATTTAAAATATTCATTTTTGATTCTGAAGGCTGTCAATTTAGTGTGCAATGATTTTAATGTCAAAATGAATGTGTTTTATTAATTGACGGTGACTTGAATCATGTAAGTTCACAAACAAAAAATTCACCATATCTCTTGTTTGAAGAAAGTTCAAGATCTTTTAGTTCATAGAAACGGCATTGTAAATGACCAAATGAGTTAAAATTGGCTGGTAATTATTTATATTGTATCTGTTGTGCTAAATCATTCTCTCTAGTTGAAAAGTTGAAATTGATACGTAATAAAATAAAAATAAAATCGGTAATTATGAATGATTGATTCCTTAATACGATCTAAAAAATTTGAAGACAACGTTCGTCGCCATCTTCGATCTTCCTTGATATTTTATTGTCCTTTCTTCTCACTAGCGTCTCTTAATTTTAATTTATTTTCTCAGTGACCTATTGCGTCTTAGTGGCATTATCTCCTATATTCTTACAGTTCAGTCAGTCACACGCGCACAAACACACATAAACAAACACACACACCCATATATATATATATATATATATATATATATATATAAATATAAAACTTGATTTTTTTTAATTAAAATTAATTTAATTTACATTGCGACACGGAAATTTCTATGTTTCCACATTTAAAGTTTTTATCTCGTCATCAGGCAATGTTCAATTACTTTGGAGAAAATGATTTACATTTCAAAATAGAAACATTACGTCTGCTTATTAAGAGTTAATATGGTGTATGAATAGATCAAAGGTGAGTGTTTAATTTAACTAATCAGAATGAAGGTCGATTTTTAAAACGTAAAATACAGTTTAGATGTTACGGAATATAGAGTATTCATTTATGTCTAACGAAACTGTCATATTTACGAATAGACTGCATAATTCCGGCAAACGGTATACGTTTTTGTTACGAAGAAACACTTTTCAAGTTACATGAACGCCTATTTGTTTTAAGAAAGAAAACAAAACAAAAGAAAACTTCATTTTAGATATGTCTTAAAGGGACTTTTGGTATGATAAGAACATTTTATTTTTGGTTCAGAGTACATTTCTTTATCAATTCATAAAATATTCTTAACTTATAACAATCCTAAAAATTACTAAATTAATAATATTCATATCAGAATACAAAATAAAGTAAACGATATGTGTAAGTTAATCAGTATGCTTATATGAAGAATTATTAACTGTATTCTAATGGTGGAGAATTCTGGATTTACAATTGTTGGTTCTCTTTATTTGAATATATATATATATATATATATATATATGTATATATATACAGATGAAGAGAACCAACAAATATATGAACCAGAGATATGATGGCATAACGCATAAAACTCCAGGTTCTGCCATAGACGTAGGATGATATGCATCTTTTTTTAATATATATATAATACAGCTTTGTTTGAGTATTGTTTTATTAATACCTCAATAATAACACTGTACATATGTGCACACTCATAAGTATATTTACTAATTTACGTCATTGTATATATATATATATATATATATATATATATATTATTGTTACGTAGTTAACAATGATGCTAATAAATATTTATATATTTCCTTTAATTTTTAAAAGAATTCTGACAAGATAAAAGGATTTAATAAAGAAAACAGAAGAAAGTAACAAGGAAGAAAGCAAGAACGTTGCAATTTATTCTTGGTTCTTCTTTATTTGGACATATATAAATGTATATATATATATATATATATATATATATATATATATATATAGTCATAGCCATGGTCAATTACTGACAGGTAGAAGGAGTAATTGCTAAAGTGTCCGTCTGCAAATGTCTGAATGTAACACCAATCCACTCAGTCAAACATTTATATTTTTTAATATATATATACGTGTGTGTATATGTGTGTGCGTGGGTGTACACATATGTGAGTGTGTAAACTTTCAGAAAGAAATAAAATATAGCAGTAAAGTCAATAATTTTTTAATTATTTTACGCGAAGCCAGGCAACAAAGCAACTAAGACGCAGAGTCTTACTTAGTTTGAAATAATATAAGAAATAAAAAAAAACTTTACTAAAGAATGGGAACAATAAACGAACAGGAATTAAGAAAACGGAGGATCACGATTGCTAATGCATTTTTATTTTACACATTATATTTGACCGGATACAGAACCCAGAAGAGAAAAATGACAAACAAAAATTACAAGGAAAGAAATTGTGTGCCTTTATTATTACATTTAACCATTTTATCTGTGGAATTATGGGACTTTACCGTCAATCTAGTACTGCGTTTCAAATCATAAAGTCTAGGTACCATAGAAGAAAGTTAATCATAACAATTACCATGAAAGGTACGTTACGGTGGTAGGAAAGGGAGTGAAGACGAGATGCTAGGTCAGGATGAATAACATTTCAGATTCTTTGTTGGATTTCAAAAGGAATCTCTAAATATATAACCGAAAAACCAGAGAATGTGTAGCAGGAAGATTCAATAAATGGACACATGGTAAACTCATTACTATGTAAAATAGATTCTGGGGATAAGATTTGTCCAGCACGTCACAGCGAACCAAATTTTATAGTAGTAGACCTAGGTATTGGCTCACTAAAATCGTTCCACTTGATGTCAACAGAAAATGTTTGCCCAAGAGGCTGCAATGAGTGACTTTTCTTACAATTAGCATCATCCCGGGTGATGGAAATCAGAAACTTTTCTCAGAGACTTAAACAATTCATTCTTTTTTCTCAATTAACAACAATATGCTGGTCCTCTTTTGTTAGGTCAGCTGTCAATTTGATGTTGTTAATCCAATCAGACTTACAGGATTGACGGGAATAAATAGTTTTGTCATCAGCATAAATATTGAATTGAGAAAGACAAAAGGAAACTTTTTCTATGACATGGATTTTATTCCTTCAGAAAGTCTGCTAAGATAAATATGGAGAATTTTATTTCGTAACATTTATTTATACACGGAAGATGCAGAGCAAATTTAGTTAAATTTTAAGTTTTGAATTTGAGAACGCTCAAAAAGCTTTTGAAAATATTTCTGTGTAGTATTGGTGGGTGTCAGTTGATCTTGCCTGAAAATGTTAGCGCTCTGTATGGCCAAAGTTCCGTCCTTTGATGGTGAAACTGAAGGAAACCTCTCCAAGGCGCACATATAGACAATATTATATGGAAGCCGGTCACTGCCCAGACTACATATCTCTCCCTGTCTGACAAAATCCGTTTCAACCATTCAAACAGTTTATTTTCTCGTACTCGTTTCTGGAACTCCATTACATTTACCTAATAGATACAATCTCCAAAACTTTAGATGCAATGTCAAACTGCCATTTTCTATCTTCTTGAGTCGTGTTTAACTTTTATCCTCCTGTACCCAATTTTCTTCTCACTCTAATCTCGTAGTGCCGCTCTCTACTTCTTTGGGGTAAATTGACAAACAGTATACATATGGGAAAAGTTTGGTTGTAGGTGTTGCCTGAAAGTTTTCAGTGTTGATAGTCAAACGCCATCTTAGTTCTGGTCTCGTGTTTTCGGTTTAGATTTTCTCCTATGGCATTTTTCCTTGTTTAGATTCGACATCGGGGCAGCGGAGATTTAAATCAATGTTTCCTTTTACTCAGATTGACTTCCTTCTGATCTTTACATCAGATGGTTATGAGGCGACAGTTTCGTCTTCTCTAACTTAGAGATGGACTTGTTGATAGAGGCTATTTTGCGCGCGTGCACCGGAAACATTTGTAGTTTAAAGAAAATGAAATATGTATCCTTTCGATCCTGCTTTCCTAAATCCTCTTTCGGTACCCTCCCCTAACTGAATAACTTGGACTTTTTTTCAGTTTTTTCCGCAAAATATTCTTGCTATCTATCATTTCAGTTCATATCAGAAAGTCCACCAATTAAAGACTAGAGTAGTATAATGAACGTCAATTAACATCATTTCCTACGTGAGTATATTTAAGACCATTTGGCAATTAGCCAGTCTAATTATGGTTAAAGATTATTTTGATGTCATCATTGTCAAGCTCATTCATTCTATTTGAATATATTTTCATATATTTTCAAACAAATATTATATTAAAAAAATAATGGTAGGCATTGCTGAATGAAAACTGGAAATGAGAAAAGACGAGATCAACAATGATTCGACGGATATACAAAAATAATAATTTCCTAACATATTGATTACAACTTCGATAGGTTCATGACTCAAACATTTAAACTTTCTTTTAAAATCCACCTTCTTTATTTCAGGTCAGATGAGCAGTGGTATTTATTTCCCATCACTCGTTTTTCAAAGTGGTAATTTTTCTTTGAGTTATGCAGCTCTCTGTTCGGGTGTTAAAATTTGATCACTAAAAAACATTATAAAAAATCTTGTTAAATCGATGATGATATTTATCTATTCCTGTAATCTGGCCAAATAATAAAAATGTCAACAATAATAATTTGCGCTAAAACTCAAGCATTTCGAACTGCATTGGTATCAATTCAACACAGACTGTAGCAGCCTGAATTCTAATTGTTAGATTATTCTAGGTTTTTGATAAGTACAAGACGCCGTGCACATTTCGTTTTTAATGTTATTAGACGAGATTTTTATCGTCGTAAATTTCGACTAATTTCCTCGTTTTTTAAATTTCTTTGATCAAGTACTTTCCACAGTGATGATATAATTCTGCACATATCTGCACAAGCTAAGTTCGGCTGAATGTAAATCCGTAGGAGCTCGTTAAGTTCCATAGATTTGATTCAATTATGGACGTGATCAGCATTAACAAAAATAACGACATATAATTTTCAAGATATATTTTTGAGTCGGGAGGTAGCAAAAAAGTGATTTCTCACTTAATTGGCATTGCCTTTCTTCTGCCATGAGAAAGTAAATTTTGGGTGACTTCTCTCGATTTCGACCACGGAAAAATAAGACTCCCACACACTCACTGCCTAAGCTGTGCTGATTCTTTCATTCACTGCACATCACTCTTAGTCCAGTTCGTTATATGGATACTGGGTTGGGGATCCCACGCACTTCTCTACCATTCATGCCCAACCGACCCGAAAAGTGAACCACCTAGACAAGTTTTCGGATGGTCAGTCTTTCAAAGTACCTTATATTTATGGCTATCGAAAAACACAAACAAAATTTTATGCTTGACGATACAAAGGTGGGCTGGAGACAGTGTTCCTGAGAAACCCTGGTTATTAAATTGACTTAAAAGGAAAAAGAATATATCTTACATTTTTTAATCGTTTCATCCCAAGCACAGCGGTACCGCCACTGATGCGCAGGGGGCTACATAAAAGAGCAAAAAATTAGGCAGGAGGAGAGTGAAGAGAAAGAACAAGTTACAGGGGGTGTCAGAGAAAGGGCAAGAGAAGAATGGGAGCACAGCTGGGAAGACAGTTGCCAGGGTAAAGAGAAGGAAAAGAACAAGATACACGGGGTGATGTAGAAAGAACGAGGGAAGGATTGGAGTCAAGTAATCTCTTTACGATGTGTGAGAAATCGTATTGTTAGAAGAATTTCTAAATAAAAATGTCTAAATCTGGAAAAAATATGTCTGTTTTGACTGTTTCTAAATGGAAATCTCTAAATCAATTTAGGTTTTAATCCATGTCACTGCAACCAATTCTCATGATGCATTTCTGCACGTCACTGCACAAGGTGGGATGACATCGCAGCTTGGCTCTATGCAAAATCGCTTTCTAGTTCACAGGTTTGTCTATCAGAGCCATGAGCGAATTTTAAAATATCGACAAATGCATTTCAAGTAATTTCTTTGGTCAAAAAGTAACAAAGCCAAATATGATTCTTAATTAGCTCTAGCCACAAAAAACATGACCCCTACATACTGCCTGGCTGTGTCACTAATTCTTGACCGCTTCAAACAGAGCTGGTTGTTTCTCTGATTGATTGCTTACACAGGGGTGAGCAAAAAAGCTTTAATAGTTGTATTAAAGGGAGAGAAATCCTACCGAGACATCTGAAAGCAGCAGGATTCGTTGAACTAAAATAATCTACTCCGGTTATCGAAATTAGCGGTACTGTTTGAAATTCTTATCTCCCGAATAAGGTCGGAGATTACAATGCCGAAACGTTGTAAATATGGTAACAAAGATGCAGATTCTTGTCACGCTTAAGGAGGATAACCTGTGAAGGAAAAGCTAATAATTCTCTCAAATAATTTTTTGACAGCACGGTACAGTCATATATATATGTAAACATGTATTGTTAAATATAAAAGACAATGTATGTCTAGTATGCTTAAGATTGGGCTGTTCTAAACATCGTATTCTGGTTTTATTTCTGGTGGAAATAAAGACAAAAACAGTCCAACACTTGGATATTGTTTTATTACGCTGGTTCTAAGCTTTTGGATCACATGAGACATCTTCAAAGTGGTTTCAGGGACGTTAACATAAAGACATCTGCCATCAAACATAATATTTTGTGTGTTGACATAAAACATTGCTATGCGACAATAACAATCACCGAATAGCAGACACGAATTGTAAATTAGTAATGACCTTCTATGACGTTACACCATGTGTTACACCGAAATGTTAACAGAAGCATATGTCTAAATTCAATGTAATGTGTTGTGACTAGATTGAAATGTGTTTTTATTGATTGTGGGATGCTTTCATTTACTGTAGATGGTGTCGAATATCTGAAGGTTCTTTTAACTGTGTGTATATCTGAGTATTATTGTATTATCGACTAAAATATGTTTAATATTACATACATGGCTATGTTTTTCTAAGAAATGTTGTTTAATGGGATCAGAAAGGTGACAGGTAAGTCTACGGGAGAGCGTGGTTGTAGTAAAATCAATATATGTAGTGAGTTTATTATTAATATCAGAGATACTACAAGGTAGTGTGTCAATTTACATGACTGGTCAGAGATTGTGAAAAGAACTAAAAGGTTTAGAACCCGAGTTCTTCGTCATTTAGTTTTTAAAAATGCTCAATAACTCCTAGAGTATAATATAATTTAAATCATTTTCACCACGATTATTCAACATTGCCTTATGACGAGGTCAAATCTCGAAACATAGAATTTTCCGTGTCGCAATATAAATTAAATAAACTTTAGATAAAAAATATTAATTATATATATATTTGTGTGCGTGTGTGTGTGTGTGCAATTAGTAAAAGTATATGCTAAGGATAGTTTACGAAAGCACTGAAATATATGTAGATGTTTAAGGCCTTACATTTAATATCTCTTTTTAGCTCACTTCAACGGCTTTTAAATTTAAACACCCTTAGAAGTAAACTAGTATCATTTCATCAACACCGATCTTTCTCCTGTCAAAGTCAACATCTGTACTCTCAACAAAGTGCTATGAATTGAATGTTTATTTGAACATCCTAGATTTCAGGTTGAACTGATATATACAATTAGTCAGTTAAGTGTCATATGTGATACACTCTTGGGCGATCACGTCTCTTTCGAGTCATAATTGACAAGGAAGTAGATATTCTCGCAGTAAGCTGCAGTTTCTTTCTGCGGTCGGACTGGTTGTCAACCAAGGATATAGAACCCAATTTGCACTGCTATTTAACCTATAGCTGAAGGAAGAAAAGATATATTACTACATTTCTCAATGGTAATTGCTCGTAAGTAAATGCAACGAGTTCAACGGGAATTCACTCTTGGCTCTGCGATTTCTTATTGCGAGCCGATATCTACTGCACTATAAACACACATCCTCATATATACGATACAACGTTAAAAATACTGGCAATAATAGATGGCTCAGTGTAGCTTCGACTTATTATGCTTTATCTCTACATGAGTCAGATGGATCAGAAAGTAAAGTATTGATTATATGTAAGGGTAGTGCTATCAGATATCCACTTTCAACTCGTGATAGAGTGTAAAATCGTTTACGTTGTCTAATAGGATATGGCTTATTTTCTATTGTACAGAGTTGTTTTAACACAGACAAATAATTGTAAGCTTTTTACTACTTTATCGTTAATTTCATGGAAGATTCTCAGATGGGCTTTAGTCTTTAGTTCGACTAGTTTTAATCATTACAGCTTTAACTACTTATCTACGCTCATCAAATGTGACCAGACAAATATCCTCACTATTCCAGTCTCAAAATAGAAGTTCCACAGAGATAGTTTTTTTCTCAAGAACGGCTGTTTTGTGAAACAAACTTCTACGTCCTCAGTTCTTTCTACCTACGCTTATTTTTTTTTAATCATTTCACCCCAAGCAAGGCATTCCACTGCCACTATTGCGCTTGGGACTACATAGGGGAAGGTAAATAGAAAGAGTGGTTAGATATAGGAAATGTTAGAAGTGAGGGTGATAGATAGTTGGGAGGATGGGAAGAGTGTTTCAAAGAATGGAAGCGAGTTAGTGTGTTAGGAGGTGTCTTTTGACTTTACATTTAAACTTCTGGAGATTGTAGCCATCGGGGAAGCAGTCATGTGGAAGGGAATTCCACAGTCTGGAAGTGCGAGAAAATAAACTATTGGAGTAGAAGTTGCGGTTGCATTTTATCGGTTTCACTGTAAAAGGGTGGGATCTAGTTGCTAATCTAGTATCTCGTGCAAATTCGAACCTAGGGGCACCAGTGATCTAAGTTCATCGGAGCAGAAGCCATGAAAGTATTTATAGAAGAGACACAGGGAAGCCACGTCGCGCCGGTGCTAGAGACTGCAGGCGGTCTGCCAAGTCAGTATCGATCACATTACAGACCCTCCGCTGTACCTTGTCGAGAAGCCCAAGGAGAATAGCAGGGGCACCCGACCAGATATGGCAACAGTATTCAATGCACGGGCGGATGGTAGATTTATAAATGTGCAGGATAGATTAAGACGGAAAAAAAAGCTCCGGGCCCTGCACAGTTAACCGAATTTCATAGCAGTGGATTTAGCAATGGATTCGATATAGTCACTCCAATTGAGGTCCGCTGAAAGTGTGAAACCAAGCAGGTGTAGTGTTTTACTCTCTGGGAGGCAAGCCTGGTCCATGCTAATGGGAGGTAGGTGCGATTGTCTATGATGGTTAATTGATAGTAGCTTCGTTTTAGAAACATTAAAATTTACGAGCCATTTCTTACCCCAGTCCACTACGGATTGGAGGTCCTTTTCAAGCTCGGCTGCAAGGTTAGCTTATATTCAGTAAATTTAAACCATGATAGACTGTTACGGCTTGCATTGTATGAATCTTTATCTTATAAAAGCAAACACTAATCCCCACCTATTATAACATATCTGAAACGCTAGATTACTAGAGAAATTAAATTTTGTGAAGAAAAAAGAGATCCGAGTACCACAGAAGCCCCAAACAGCCTTGAACTTGGGTGGAGGATTGCGTTTAAGCAGAAAATAGAATATCACCGCCTGATGTTGACCAGAGTTTCCACTACCCATTTTTATAGTTCAGTTTAAGTTGCTTTTTATATTTCCATACGCTTAAAATCTGATATTGAGCATTTTACCTCAATATAAAGCATACTTTAAACGTACACTACCGCCCATAATTATAGAACAACCAAATTTCTTTAAAAAAAATGATGTATTTCAGACTATTTTTTTGTATTTATTGCCAAGTGGGTAATTTTTAATTAAAATAGAATGTTTCTTTTGTTATTATTACTTTGCAAAATTTTACAATCTAAGGAAGCAAAGATGAACTCCTCCAAATCACCCTAAATTTTCTTCATTCTTTCATTGATGAAACTGCAATATAGGTAATTATTAAATATTTATAAATTCATTTGATGCACATGTTGATCAATATTCACAAAAGAACCATTTTATTTTCATTTACAATAATTTACTTGGCAATAAATACTAAAAAATAGTCTGAAATACATCATTTTTTAAAACACTTGGATGGCTTAATAATTATGGTCGGTAGTGATTATTTTTATCATATAAATATATTTTATATAATAAATGTATACTTTTTATACTGCCAAAATATACATTAATATATATATATATATATATATATATATATATATATATATATGGACTAAAACACATCAAGTATATCTCACACACAAATTAAAAAAATATTCTATCGTTTGAATACTCTTGACATGTGCAGTATTACGCACACATACATATAAACAGACAAGCGCTCTTATACTTACATACACTTATATTTAAAATAATGGTATATTGTTTTATTACACATGTCAGATATCTGACCAACAAGATCTAAACCACAAATCAAACATTCGCGTATACAGTCTTTGTGTTGTTTTTTCTAATTTTTCATTTTCTGTCTTTAACCAGATCTCTGAAAAAGCTTTAATAAAAAGTGAAACATGTTAGATCAATACATATTGCATAATTTGTTTTTCATTATTCGGTCATATATATATATATATATATATATATATATATATAACAAAAAATAATGTACGTACACATCCTATATAGATTTTGTAGCCCGCTTAATGAAGTTTACAGAATAAATAGAAATCAACAAAATGATGAGAGTATTGGCAATAAGATTGATTATATTTTTAGATTAGCCTTTTGACTAAATTAAAAGACGGAGAGAAAGAATTTGAAGAGGGCATTTTTGAACACGACTGTATCCTTTGTCAACGAGATGAGAAATAAACAAAAATGTAGAACTCGCTCTACCAGAAAATTTGGTGGTGGTTGTTTTTTTTTCTTTTTTGTTCGTATTAACGGCACAAACAGGGATTTGGGTTTACTCAGATAATATAGTTTCTATAAGAAGTCCTCTAAAAAGCCTACACAACCCTAATCCGGACAAACTATTGGTCCAAAATCAAATATCTTACAGAAATACCACAAAAGCAACGTTTCTCAGATGAAGGAGTCCGATTTCTTTGTTTATTTCTCGTTTCGTTTGAAAAGAACGCATGCGTTTCCGAAAACTCCTGCTTCAAAAATTTCCTCTCTATACGTCAATTTAGTTAAAAGGTTAAAATATCATCAATCGTATAGACAATATTATCATTTGGTTGTCTGTTTTATTACGAAAATTTCAAATCTATTAAATCTACACACACACACGCACGCACACGCACACGCACATACATATAGGGAAAGATTGTTGACGTTCCAGTGAGAGAAAAGTGTATATTTGAAAAAGTGATAAAACCGCAAACACTTTTTATTATTATGTAGATTTTTTATATCCTATTTTGTATATTTCACTATCCGACTCTCATCCGGCAAAGAATGGTTGGTCGTCAATAGTATAAACATGTTTTACTTATGTAAATATAATTTTTTATCATAACATTCTACATCTAAACTTATTTATAAATGGAACTTTGTCTGTGTGTGTGTATATGTCTGTGTGTGTGTGTGTGTGTGTGTGTGTGTGTGCGTGTGTGTAACCGTTACCTATAGACTCCGAAACGGCTGAACCGATTTTCTTGAAAATTTACACAGTTGTACTATAAGCGTCTGCGAGTGTTCTTAGCTAGGTTTTGTGTCGAGGTGCCCACGATAAATATCGAAAATCGATAATCGAAAATCTCGGGATAAGGAAGAAGTGGTCCAATTTTAATCAAATTTGATACACTCGTAGACAAAGACATAAGAAACGATATTCAGAAGTTTCAAGGCTGCAGTTCTTACAATAGTGCAGAAAATGGATAACACACACACACACACACGCACACACACATATATATATATATATATATATATATAAAAGTCAAGATGTTTGTGTGTGTGTCTGTTTATATGGCTGCATGTCTGTATTCTTTCAGCCTTTTTATTTTATTTTTGGCTTCGGGTTTGGCTCTAAGTAGGTACAATTGTAGTTCTTAGTCTCAGCCATGATACCATTTACTCAGATGACTTATTTAGCCTTCAAAATTCAGTTTACGATGAAAAAAACTTATTTGATATCGATACCAGAAAATAAAAATTTGACTTACATCCATTCATTTTTCTTTCAGTCTACGGTTTTGCTTTAACTGGAAACAACTATTGCTTTTTAGTCTTTCGTGCCAACGTCCAAAGAGTCTGAGCTCCAGGACCATGGATTAGTTTTAAAGCTTTCATTACACCCGAGCAACGCCGGGCTATACTGCTAGTAATAATAAAAAATGTTTGCGGTCTTTTCGCTTTTTCATATATATATGCATTTTATACTCACATGCACATTCACTATAAGCGACACACATATATACTGACATCAAATGTTGGTGTAGAAATGTGCGTCTTATACAATGAATAGTACGTTTAACTTCTGAGATAAATGGCAAAACTTTTTTCACTCTGCACGAGTTACATGAAAACAAAACGTGGAAGACAGTTATGACTTTATTTTCAGAGCAAGCTAACGGGCAAAAGCAACGTCAATTCTCCCTAACCGTAGAGTAAAGGAGAGAACGAGGCCAAGAGAAATAACCTAACAACCATAAATACATTTCTAATAGCATTGAAAAAGCAGTCGATTTTCCAAATGACCAAACATTTGCCAAGAAATGTTTGTAAGACAAATATATCAATTCGATGACGAATGTCTGTTTGCATATCACAGCAGACTGTGTTTAAAGAATTCTCAGTGGATTTCAATATTCTGCTTCTCGAACTTCAGCCACGGTTTAATATATAATAATACATTCTGGGTGCCAATTCGTTCTGTATGCTAACTTGTTGGAGAATTTTTTCTGAAAACGATTTAATTTTAAATTGATAGATAGCCAATGTAGTCTTTATAAGTTGTTAACGACCTGAAGTTTGAGATAAACGGGGTTAATATGCAATAAGGGCGCAAAGGTTTTAATTTCATGTAGCGAAAATCATATTATATTCAAAGGAATTGTAACATGTGTCCGTCTACTTTGAAACAAATAGTAATGGTCATGGGTTAACCCTCTAGAGCCATTCGTATCATATTTGATACAGTATGAAAACAAGCCTTGAAAGAAATATTTTCCTGAAAAATTTTTTAAGAGAAATATTTTATAAATTTCAAATGGAAGCAGTACTGACTGTTAAGTCAATGAATACCAAATGTTTCCTTATAGGGAAATACCAAATGTTTCCTTATAGGGAAATACTGTATCAAATATGATACGAATGGCCCTAGAGGGTTAATTTCCTTTCTTGTAAAGGCGTTCTAGCTTTGTAATCGTTTTTTCTCAGTTGGAATGGCAGAATAATGCTGCATCTCTGTCAAACATATATTTTATTTATAATTCAGCATAATCGATATCAATATCAAGACTATACCTTTATATATCGATTTTACCGTCTTTCCTTTAAATTACCAGCACCTAATTTTGAAAATTAACTTTACGCATTTCGAATTGAACAACTTATTCGATATATATATATATATATATATATATATATATATATATATATAGGTTTATATATATATAGGTTTATATATATATAGGTTTATATATATATATATATATAGGTTTGTGTATGTGTGTGTGTTTGAGTATTATTATGCGTGTGTGTCTGTGTGTTTGAGCATGTGTATGTGTGTGTGTGTGTGTGCAACGTTGGGGTTGGTGAAACTGAGCTCACTGTCTAAAATTAGTATGAAAGTTTAGGGCAGTGAGTAAAATCCGCTAAACATTATGCTGTCAATGCGTTTAGTCCACAGTGTTAATCTTGTCCGTCCGTCCGGTTTACGGTCTTGACAGAGCATCGGGACATCCTTCAATACCGGATTAATCTGCAGGGTGTCAAGGCTGGTGGTGTCATTTCAATGGCTCTGTGGTCCATTGTCACCAGTTTGCAGACGGTAGGTCGAAACATTGGGTAAAATTTGGTAGGATGGCCACTTTACCCATCTATTAACACCACTGCTTTAGGGGAAAAGAGACGTATTTCTCGCTAAGTCAACACTCAGTATCTGAATTTGGTACGCCAATTCCGTCTTCAGTGCAGATACTCACAACAGTGCTTGCACATCCAGCTCGATCAAAGAGCATTTCCAAAATTGGTTGTTTGGATATTTTATTAGATTTTAGGAAATGAGTCAGCAGAATATTTTCAGCAGCCATTCGCAAATTAGATAACTTGCGATAAACAAGTATATGGTAGGTATGAATGAAATAATATTACTTATCCAAAAAACCACTATTATAAAAAATACAAAGTTTGTTTTTTTTTATTTAATCATTTCACCCCGAGCAAGGCGGAAACGCCACTGATGTGCAGGGGGTTACATAAATGTAAAAAGACTAATTACAAAAGAGTTAGAAATTACAAACTAGTTAGAAAGGAACAATAGAAAGCTGAGAAAGCAGGTGCGATGACAGATACATAGGTGGAGAGAAAGGGCAGGTTATACAGGGGAGTGGAGAGAGCTAGAGGCCAGTGGTAGAGCGAATAATTTTTTTTTTCAAATTTATAATATAAATATGTTATATCAATAAAAAATGTAGCAATTTTGTTTCGACACTATCTGTGCCTTACAAAGTGATGAGGTTTATTTCAAGTTGAAGAGTTTTAAAAGGTTCAAGCCTAGCTAAACCGATTAATCAGGGATGCATTGTTACATACATACAGCTGAACCAATCAAAATAATGTAATTTCCATTTTTTTAGAATATGTGAACAGACTCTAAAAATAATTTATTGGAGCATTGTCATGTTACAATGTTTATTTTTTGTTTTTAACAGAAACAAATTCACTATTCACCGTTTTGTTTTTTGTTTGCTTTAACCCTAGTCCACAACGGTTTCATTTTCTTTTCTTTCTGCGTTTTTTATATTAAAACATAATTCTTGTTAACACGAGAACTGATCGTTACTTCTTTTACAATAGATTAAATATATTTCTTCACTTTAGTAATGTAATTGTAGCTCTGAATGAAATAATATTACTTAAAATATTAGATATCATTGTTTAATAATTTCTTATCGTTGACGTTGCTGTGATACCGAGTATCAACAAACTGGACATGCTTTTCCTTACCGATCTCAAACGACATTTGGTATGTTTATTTTAATTTCTTCTGTCTAACTTAATTTCTCTTTGGTTGTGCTCATATTTGGGCTTTTTTCTCTTTCCTTCTCTATAGTGGGAATTGCTACATGCTTCTTCTCTCTCTCCATTTTGTACTTATTCTTCAACAGTGATTTTATTTCTGTTTCTTATTTATTTCAGATTTATTCGACTCATGAATAATTTTTTTTTCTTAAATTATTTCATTTTTTTTATTTAATTTCGTGGGCGTGAGTTAAGCTGGCTATCTAACCAAAATGTGAAAAAGTTTTGACGAGGGCAGCACAGGCACTAATATTAATATTTGATTGAAATTGAGATCAGCATTATTAATCGACAATAGGATTCATATTACTTTATTTTTATTGCGAATTTTAAATTCTAAGTTTAACAAGGCATTTAATTTACATTATTATAAAGTGATTTAGATATTAAACGAGTAAAAGACGTGGCGTACACATATTCAAACATATATATATCTACATATGGACGAATAGACGAGTATACACACATACAAACATATTGGTATACAGACACATGCACAGATAAATATACGCACACAAATACACACACACAAATACACACACACACACACACACACACATATATATATATATATATATATATATATATGTATATATATATACACATACAAATGTAAAATTTTATTTATATCGAAGTATCAAATTATCCGTTAAATATTAAAGACAGGTTTGGAAATCATCCGCAAAAGCTACGATATTGGATACATGTAAGAGTGAACTCGCAAGACGACAAGAACCTAGAATAAACGACATCAATTCAGACGCAGTCATATTTCAGCGTATGGACAAATAAATGTGATTCCATATATACTCACGCAAATACACACGCTAAAAACAAAAAACCTAATCGACAAAAAAGTGCACAGATCATCATATACAAATTAAAAAATATTATCGCATACATTAAAATACTTATACACAAATTCTGGAATGAATGTACGCAAATAAGCGCAGGGATATCCACACAGAAGTATACGCGCATATAAACGTGCATAGACCATAAATAAATATATATATATATATATATATATATATATATATATATATATATATATAGGGCTCTAATGATTACGAGATTCGAAAGTATGAACGTCGGACAGTTTATTTACAAGCAAAATCTTCGAGCAAAATACTCAACACCTTATCGGGAACTGTACATTGTGGTGCAATGGATATCGGCTCGCAATGAGAAATCGTAGAGTTCGAATTTCACTTAAGTTCATTGCATTCACTATGAATTTATCTCTTCTTTTACCAGCTAAGGGTTAAAAAGCTGAAGAAATAGATTAGTATATAACTATAAGTAGTAACGGATAACTTGTCGCTATTATATCTTTTTAATTTCGTGTATTGTTAGTTTTTAGTTTTATCGACTGCATTGAACAGTATAATCAGTTGGACACTATGTGAAAAAGGAGCCCCATGATTCTATTCACTCTACCAGAATTTTAGAAACGCCATGCTGTACGTCTTGGCATTCGCACCTGAAACTCCAACACGGACATTTCATAGTGTAAAGCTGTCCATGTGAGTACAGTCCACAGGATTCAGAAGACTCGAATGAGTCTCATAGTAATCAAGATGATGCTTGGAGTGATCACAAGTGATGGTGACGTTATGCCTTTATATTTATCATCACAGTGACTCAGATACAACACGGAGATATATTTTGTGTCGTTTTTGTAAATATATCTGTTAAAATGAGATATCAGTGTTGTTTTATTTTTTGCGGAATTTACACAAGTTATCACTCGCAACCTATATATAAATTCAGCAAAAATTAAAATAACAACAATTTCCCATTTTAACATATATATATATATATATATATATATATATATATATATATATATATATATATATGCAGGTTTCATTGAATAATATAGACATATATATATATATATATATTGCACAGGTATATATCACAATATATATATTGTGCATATATATATATATTGTTAATAGCTTAAATGTTCTATGTTTACTGTGCGTTAATATTTACTCTTTGATAATGGCTTATGTGAGCCGAAAGCTTAGACCCGATAAAAACATCAACAATTACTGTGATTTTTTGTTGTCTTTCAACGACATCACCATCAAGTATATCAGACAGTATGAACGGATCCTACACAAAATTAATAGACAAAACGTGTCTATATTATTCAATGAAACCTGCATCAATATATATATATATATATATATATATATATATATATATATATATAGGTTGTTTATTTATATATATATATATATATAGGTTGTTTATATATATATATATATATATATATATATAGATTGTTTAATATTTAGTTTTTGATTTTAATAGGGTAAGACCAGTACACAGTTGTATTAAAAAGTGTTCTATACAAGTATATTGTAGTAGTTTTTAATATTTTTCATTTTTAAACGAGTTATTTCGCTACCTTGGTTCCCACCATGAGTGGTTTCTTCATGCGATTTTTAATGACTGATTTTACCTTTTTAGGTAAAATCAGTTATTACAAAACGCCTAAAGAAACCACTCATGGTGGGAACCAAGGTAGCGAAATAACTCGTTTAAAAATGAAATATATATATATATATATATATATATATATATATATATATATATAATTTGTTTAAACATTAATTTTATTAGATACCCGTATTTGAGTAGATACTCTGTTTTTGTTTGTTTTTTTTTATAATTAAACAGTATATTTATACCTTCCACTCTGAATAATAGAGAAATAATAGAAAAATGCGTTCTCCGGCATATTTTCTTAACTAGAATATTCCATTATTCAGGCTGGTAGATATAAATAAATATACTGTTTAGTTGTAAAAGAAAAAAACAAAACAAATATCAGAATATCTACTCAAATACTAGTATCCATTAAAAATGCTTAAACAAATGAATTCAAAATATTTCGGAGTTAATCCATTTCGTAAGGGATTTCGTAAAACTTCATATATAATTCTATAACTGTAACAGTATATTATAAAATTAAAATATTAATATTTACATTCATCCATGATTGGGCCTAATGTCCACCAACGGACATTGGGTCCAATCATGGATGAATCTTATTTTGCAAAAATGCTCTGCGTTCAGATCATGCAGATTTGGTAAAATCTATTGCGAGTTTTTCTTTTACAAATATATTATTTGACTCAGATCTCAAGCTATTTTTGTACAACTTTAAATTCAGAATTTTCCTTCTCTTATACTGGTTGGCAAGCACAGTTAGTCAAATATATTCTGTTATTTTTTTTTCATTTGTAGGAAGAGAAGATATACTTTCATTCATTTCCCCCATGTGTTTGGGCAAAGTTGTGTATAACGAAATCGATCGGCATTTCAGTTTTCGTTTTCTGCCGCTAACCTGTACATCCACATTAACTTTACCTCTAAAACATATAACTCCTTGATCTGAAATACACAAAGATTTTATCGTTCTAAATTTTGAGCTACTCGGTAATGACATAAAATCGGTCTTCTGCAAAATTAGTGATGATTCCACTTATTGGCAGTGAAAATTAGCCTCTCCGAAGAGTTGATAATGCCTAAGCAAAAAAGATGGCCGCCATTTTGGAAATTAGCCAGCGTATTTGCTCGCAAAGTAGCATATTAACGTATCTGATGGTCAGTTATTTATGACAAAACCAAGATGATAAACGAGAGGCAGCAACGAGAGAACGTTGCAGGCTGATATGTGAAATGGCTCGTCAATTATATTTATTGACAACATTAAGGCACAATCCGCAAAACAAAAGAATTTAGCCCCTGTAAATATTACTTTCTTATTATTTATTTAATGCATTTTGTATATTACGTACGAGCAAAATGATTCAATCATATTTATTTTAAAAATACAATTTTTTACTACGGAGATTCCATTTCCGGAATTAAAGAAGCTGGGACGTTAGAAACATTTGTAAACATCTAATAGTATAGTTGGCAAAAGATTTGTGTCCGTCACACAGAAGTTTATTGCACTGTTTTAATGGAGACGGAATCAAACTTGAAGCAAGGTATGTATCATGAGCTATGTCAAATGTAAGCGATTCGATAGGCACACTACAAGCACAAAGTTTGGGATGGCTCTATAATTTTTTTAAAATTAAGCTATTTTTAAATTTTTTTTAAATTAAAGGATGAATTTTCAGTAACTACAGTGTATTTGCTTATATTTTGACAAAAATAATCAATTAACGTCAAAAAGATTCATCATACATTATCATTATTATATTGTATTTTCGCCAATAAAAATTGGGCGATCATGTCTCGAAAGAGACATGAGTGACTGAGTAGAAGGTTTTCCTGCAGAAGTGTGCCATTTTTTTCTGCGGTAGACTGGTTGACAACCGAGGATATAGAAGCTAATCTGTTCTGTTGTTTTACCTATTGGAGGCAGGTGACCGATTAATATCTTTCCTAATGGTATTTGCGCGTAAGTGAATGCAAGGAATTCAACTGGATTTCGAACCCGGCTCTCCGATTTCCTGTTTTAAGCCGATAGCCGATGTTTTAACCCTCCACCACAATGGTCAGTCTTTCAGTTAAGAGCCATACGTGATACACGCTTGGCCGATCATGTCTCGAAAGAGACATGACTGACTGGGCAGAAGATTATCCCGCAGTAGGTTGCCATTGCTTTCTGCGGTAGACTGGTTGCCAAACCAAGGCTATAGAACTCAATCTGTCCTGCTATTTAACCCATAACTGGAAGGAAGAGACGGATTAATACCTTTCCCAAGGGTATTTGCGCGTAAGTGAATACAATGGATTCAACTGGAATTCGAACTCGGCTCCCCGGTTTCTCATTCCGAGCCGATATCCACTGTACCACAACGCACATCAAATAAAACATTCAATAAAATCATTACCTGCATTAATTAGTGCTTTAAAAATTATTGGCATTCGGTATAACAGTTTTTGATAAAAAGCAGTTGCAGATATTCCGAAACATTCTTCAAGCAATGAAAATGCTCACTCTCACTCTTTGGGTATTCTCTTCGAACACAACGATCCAATTCACTCTAAACTAATGGGAGAGAGAGGTCAGTAAATATTGATTTGACTAATTCCAACAATTTTGCTGCTTTTTTGACTTGAAGTAATTTTAATATAATTTAGAATTTATGTGCTATCATTATTATAAATTGTTAACTCTATAAAAGATGATTATGTTTCCTGCTATGTTTAAACCTGATGGTATAACGTCCTTCCAAAGTCGAATGGTATTGTTCCTTTTTCATGATTTCCTTGACTTGAATCATATCCATGCACCTTTCTCCAATAAAACACTCCATATTTTAACACACCTACCACAATCCTTAATTACTGAAACCATGCATTCATCATACAGCCTTTAGCCTGGCTTTCTTCTCACATCCACGTTTTTCTTACGAGTATAATGTTCAAATTTGAACTCGTTTGTCTCCAATACATTTTACCAATTTTTGATGTCTAGTTCTGATGATTTTTTCACAGCCAATTTTCTGCTTATTCACTTTACGTAACAGTGATAGCTATGCACTCTGTGAGCTTCGCTATTGACGTCGACTTTTGAGAAAGACACCAGTTCCTCTAAAGAGAAATTAATTCCGACCGTAAACTCCAGAGTAGTTTTCCGTCTGTTTCTGTTCCATTAGCCGTTGTCAATTTTGGAGCTTCAAGTTTTTCTTTGTCAAAATTGGCACTAGTTTCTAAATGCTTTTGTAAAAAATATTCAGTCAGTCAGTTAAGTGCCATACGTGATACATACTTTGGCGATCCTGTTTCTTTCAGGATATGACCGACAAGGCAGAAGACTTTTCTGCATTAGGTTGCGATTTTTTCTGAGGTCGACTGATTGCCAACTAAGGCCCAAACTGTTCTGCTATTCAACCCATAGCTGGAGGGAGAATAGAGGAATTAATACGTTTCCTAAGAGAATTTGTACTTAAGCAAATGAAATAAATTAGACTACAATTTGAACTCTGTTCTCCGACTTCTCAGTCTCGGGACGAATATTGCAATATCAAAAAAATTACAATATCTCTGCAAAGATTGATGTTCTGACACAAGCTATTTTTTCATCAAACAAAGATGGCTACAGTTAAAAGCATGTAATTTCATTCAAAATATATTTACTTAGTGAGATCGGAAGGCGAATTGATATGACGAAGGACGCATTCCAGAAGCTGAGTGGAATATTCAAACAGGAAAATTTCGCTAAATAGAAAGTAGAGGGTACTGGAATGCTATGTGATGCCAGTTCTTCAATATGGCAGTAAATGGTGGAAAATTTCTTCAAAGATGAAAGAAAAACTTGAAGCAACTGAAATGTGGTTCTACAGAAGGATGCTGTGGATATCATGGATCGAGCATGTGAGCAATGATGAGGTTTTGGAAAGGATGGAAACGAAAAGGAAATTAATACTGAGCATCAGGAAAAGACTTGAAGCAGCTGAAATGTGGTTCTACAGAAGGATGCTGCGAATATCATGGATCGAGCATGTGAGCAATGATGTGGTTTTGGAAATGATGGAAACGAAAAAGAAATTAATACTGAGCATCAGGAAAAGACTTGAAGCAGCTGAAATGTGGTTCTACAGAAGGATGCTACGGATATGATGGATCGAGCATGTGAGCAATGATGAGGTTTTAGAAAGGATGGAAACGAAATGGAAATTAATACTGAGCATCAGGAAGAGACAGCTAAAGTTCCGGGAAGGAGGGCTCAGAGAATCTTTAACCCACAGGTCAGATTGAGAGAAATAGAGACAGAGAAAGCAGCAGGTATCATACTTGAAGGACCTGAGCAGGTGGATGGCAGAGCGGGGTTTGATTGGGGTAACAGTAGAAATGTGCTAAGAGCCACTGAGGACAGGGATGCGTGGAGGACCATGATCGCCTACATTCTGAAATTAGGCAGCCCATAGAAGAAGAAGAAAACGCTATAAAATTGTATTCAAAATATTTAGATTTTGGCATCAAATAACCCAGAGTGGCTTACATGCAGCTAAGCAAAATCAACCAAACAAACATGAAAGCTCTCTTTTATTCCACGAAAATATCCTACAATTTGTTAAAAAATCAACCTGTATTAAAACATATAACTTCAACAAAACTACAACATAAAACACACATATCACCGTCTCTAGTAAACATGTTCACGCAAACATGTATTTTTTTTTATAAGCGTTTCACCCCGAGCAAGGCATGTCACTGCCACTACTGCGCAGGGGGCTAAAATAGAGTGGAGAAAGGATGATTAAATATAGGAAATGTCAGAGGGTGGGTGATAGAATAATTGGGAGTTAGTGTGATAGGAGGTGTCTATTGACCCTACATTTAAACACCTGGAGATTGTAGCTGTCGGGAAAGCAGACTTGTGGAAGGGAGTTCCACAGGCGGGAAGCGCGAGAAAAGAAGCTGTTGGAGTAGAATTTACGGTTACATCTTATTTGTTTAACTGTAAAAGTGTGGGACCTAGTTGCTAATCTAGTATCTCGTGTACATTCATGCTTAGGCGGCACCAGTGATCTAAGCTCATCGGAGCAGAAGCCATGAAAGTACTTGTAGAAGAGACACAGGGAAGCCACATCACGCCGGTGAGAGAATGGTTGCAGCCAGTCTGCCAAGTCAGTATCAACCACGTTACAGATCCTTCTTGGGAATTTTGTCAAGAAGCCCAAGGAGAGCAGCAGGGGCACCCGACCAGATATGGCAGCAATATTCTATACACGGGCGGATGGTAGATTTGTATATGTGCAGAATAGATTTAGGTAGGAAAAACTTCCGGGTCCCTGCACAGAGAGCCGACTTTCATAGCAGCAGATTTGGCAATGGATTCGATATAGTCATTCCATTTGAGGTCCGCCGAAAGGTTAAGGCCAAGGAGGCGTAGTATTTTACTCTCTGGGAGGCTAGCCTGTCCCAAGCTAATGGGAGGTAGATGCGATTGTCTATGGTGGTTAGTTAATAACAGCTTCGTTTTAGAGGCATTGAAATTTACCAGCCATTTCCTACCCAAGGCCACTCCGGATTGGAGGTCCCTTTCAAGTACGGCAGCGAGGTTCACTTTGTCGTCCACACCTGGATTTTGATCGATTCGAGAATAGATTGTTGTGTCATCGGCATACATGCCAACTTGGGATCTAATGGCGTCGGGGAGATCATTAATGTAGATCAGAAAGAGCGTGGGACCTAGGATAGAACCTTGAGGGACGCTCGCGTTCGTATGGTAGCTTTGGGAGGCATGCCCATTTAATACCACCTTCAATGTGCGTTTAGAGAGGAAAGACTGGATGAGGTCAAACAGATGTCCAGTTATCCCGTAGCTCCGCAGTTTGCACAAGAGGCCAGCATGCCAGACCCTGTCGAACGCTTTGGAGATATCCAAGGCAACGGTTCGGGCTTCACCATTCTTGTCAAGTGCCCAGTATATGTACTAGGTAATGGTCGTTAGCATATCAGCAGTAGACCCGATGAAGCGAAACCCGTACTGTTTGTCAGAGAGAAGCCTGTTGGTCGTGAGATGCTGAATCACCTCGGGGTTGATAATGGCTTCGAAAACTTTGCCAAAGATCGGAAGGAGACTAATAGGACGGTAATTGGCGGGGTCTGAGGGTTCGCCAGAATTCTTAAATATAGGAACTACGCAGGAGGACTTCCAACAGGCAGGAAAGCAGGAAGCAGATAGGCAGAGGTTATAGAGTTTAGAGAGGACAGAGGAGAGTTCTGGGGCACATTTCTTCAGTACTATGACTGGGATTCCGTCACCGCCGTTCGCTTTGTGTGGGTCAAGTTGTGCAATTATCTTGGCATCCAGCGAGGGTGTAATGTGGACGTTATTTAGTTGAGCCTTGGTTCTGGATGGGAAGTCTGGTGTAGGTATTCCTAACGAGTCCAGTGTCGAATTAAAAATCTACGGGCAAAGCATTCAGCCTTGTCCGCTGGGTAGGTGAGAACTTCAAACTCATTGATTAGTGGGAAGGAACAAAATCTGAGTATCATCTACCATGTATTTAGTTGCGTAAGCAGAATAACATATATCATATTTGTTAATTCAAAGCTCTAGAGAAAAATAAATTCGGCATTAAATGACCCATAAAAACATGAGATGGCGTTAAACAGACAAACTGGAGTATGAACATGCATCTTTCTCTGTCTAATCATTTGACTACAGATATTAAATAGTGTCTATTTACATATTTTTTCTTGGTATTTTTAGACTTTAATTGTTTTCCCTTCATTCCTGTTTGTCTTCATTTAATAATCTAGCAAATATGATGGTAGTACCTCTAAGTGAAAGACTATTCAGATATCGAAGTTGAAGAAAATGCAACGAGAAAGAAGACCACGTTCCTAAAAAATTATGACAAAAAGGAAGCTGTGAAGATCTATGATATTTCTGAAAAGACGTTTTGTTGAAAAAACTTATTTCACGATAACTGTGCAGGTTTTAAATGTTTTTTCGCGAACATGGCAACTAAATACTTGACACGTATCTAGAATTTCGTAACGTCAAGTATTTCGATAGAAATTTAAAAATATTTCCTTTTTCAGTAAATGTAATCATGTCCGTGTCGGTAAATTAAAGATTTTCTGGAGTTAGCCAAATCAAGTCAAAAGATTTGTCTTTGCAAAATGTCAAAAATGCAAAGAAATTTCAAGCTTTTGACTATCGGTAACGAATGCTGATCTTAACTATTGCTGACACAGGTTCTTATATAGTTTAGACTAGCTGAAAAAAATATTCGATTAATCCATGTTCATGTTTTGTATTATTTTTCCATATATTTTCTTTCAGAATGTCTTTATTTTTTTCTTTCTCTCAAGTTTCTAAAAGAAAAGGTTTACATTAAATTTAAAATGTAATTTTTTCTTCTCTTCTTTAATGTAAAAATATTTACAGCGTTCTTGTCTCTCCTCCTCCTTCTGTTACAAAAAAAAAAAAACACGTGCTACCATCCCTAGTTCCGTGTCGGCAAATTAAAACTTTTCTGGAGTTAGCCAAAGCAAGTCAAAAGATTTATCTTTGTAGAATGTCGAAAATGCAAAGAAATTTCAATTTTTTGACTACTAGTAACCAATGCTGATTTTAAATTTTGAAGACACTCATGTTCTTTTGTACTACTCGGGGAAATGACCGTTATATTTTTCTGCAAATCTAGTCAATTTAACTTATATACTTAATACCTACTGTCCCACCAAACGTTTTTTTTGGGGGGATGTCAGCATTCTGGTAGGATAAAATCAAGCCTACAAAGGGCGGAAGAACTCTTAAGGAGTCAACGGCCAGTTAACAAGAGATGGTGTCTCAATAAATCACTGTGGAAAAGGCAACAGAATACCACTCCACTCTCTAATCCCCGCTAAATCATGCTTTCCGCAATAAAGAAAAGGGTTAATTTCAAAGAAAGTAACTCCTCCTCCGGTAAGAACTGGCATGATCAACAGGTGTCACCTGACCCTCATCCTGCGACTGTTAGCACCGACGGCGTAAAGGGGACCTTTTATCCCAAAATTAGTCCCTCGCTAGGGAAGGAATGACATGAGCAACAGGTGTCTCTGGACCGTTACCCTGCGACTGTGCGCAACAAAGAGAGACTTACTTAAGGGACGTGGAATGTTAGGACACTCAACAACTGTGGACAACTAGAAAATGTCAAGCAGGAGATGGACAGACTGAAGATCAATATCCTGGGCATATGCGAAACCAGATGGCCAAAAAATGGAGACCTCAGCAGCGACGACCACAGGATAATCTACGCAGGAGGCAAAAGCAACGAAAAAGGTGTCGGCTTAATGGTGGACAAATAAGTAAGAAAATGCGTTCTTAGATACTTTCAGCTTTCAGAGAGAGTTCTCTTGGTGAAACTGAGAGGAAGACTCTTCAACATATCTATCATAGTAGTTTATGCACCAACAATGCAAAGCACTGGGGAAGAGATAGAAACATTCTACTCCAAACTGGACAATGCCAAGGCTCAGTGCAAAAACCAAGAAATCAGAATAATAATGGGTGACTTGAATGCCAAAGTAGGCAAAGAGAGGGAAAGAGACCCGACCGGCAACTTTGAATTAGAAGTCCGGAACGAACGAGGAAAAAATGGGTCCAACGGTGAACAGCAAATGACCAGGTAATAAATAACACCTGGTTTCAAGAACACCCACGACGTCTATGGACATGAAGGAGCCCAGGAGGTGAGACGAAGAACGAAATTGACTACATAACCAAAAACAGGAGGTTTAGAAACGCAGTGGTGCAATGTAAAACCTACCCAGGTGCCGACTGCGGGAGCGACTACGTCCTAGTCATCTGCAAACTAAGAGTAAAACTTCGGAGAATGAAGAAGCCTAGACTAATATACAACACGCTCGTGAATGACCTCAAACTGTAGAAAGAATACACTAACAGCGTGAAAAACAAATTTGAAAAATAATTGAACAAGGACATTCAAAATGGGACTCACTAAAGGAAGCAATGGTGACATCAGTAAACAACGTTACCCCAAAGGAAATCAGACACAGAAGAAAAAACGAGTGGATGACTGAAGAGATCCTTGACATGATGCAAAGGAGACGGAAAATGATGCCAAGAGACGAAAGAGAATACAGGAAGCTGCACAAGGAAATAAATAACAAATGCAGACAGGCAAAAGAAGAATGGCTCAATGACAAATGCGTAGAAGTAGAGAGACTGAGCAGGACTAATAATGCAGACATGCATAAAGAGATAAGAGAACTGACAGGAACAAAAAAACCTGCTCCCCAACAGGATGTATAAAAGCCAAGAATGGAACGATAATACTGGGGAAAAGGGAAATACTCAAGCGATGGGAAGAATATATAGAAGATCTTTTCCACAACAAGAGAGAGCACCGATAATACACAAAAATAATGACGAACTGGAAATATTAAAGTCCGAAGTGGAAGCTGCAATGACCAAACTGAATAGAAACAAACCAGCTGGTCCAGACGGCATTGTAATAGAGCTGCTGTTAGCTCTGGAAAAATTCGGCTTAGAAAAAAGTACGGATATAATAAATGAAATTTATAATAGTGATATAATGCCAGACGACCTATGCAAATCCAGTGCCTCAGAAGCCAGGTGCAAACGGGTGTGAACTACATCTATCAGCTTGAGTCATATTACAAAACTGATCGTCCGAATACTGATGCATAGAGCAAGAAGTAGAATCAGACCAGAGATAGGACAAGAACAGTGCGTGTTCGTCAAAGGAACGCCATATTTATGATTAGGATGCTCTCAGAAGGGGCAATGCAAATGAAGAAGTACTTATACCGGTGCTTTATTGACTATGCAAAAGCGTTCAACAAAATACGCCACAAAGAATTGATGGAGAAACTCAGCAGGCTCGACATATTTGGGAAAGACATCAGGGTAATTAAAAACATCTACTGGCAGCAAACTGCCTGCATACGGACAGGTAACGAATTCAGGAGTTATACAAAGATAGAAAGAGTCGTAAGACAGGGATGTGTATTTTCATCGGATCTATTTAAATTGTACAGTGAGAATATTTTGAGGACCGTAGATGTTATGCCAGGTTTTGTCATCGGAGGTCATAATCTGAACAACATAAGACACGCAGAAGACACAGTGTTGATTGCAGACACGGAAGAAAAACTGCATGACCTCCTACAGAAGATAGCTGAAGAGAGTGATATGAAGACAGAGATTCAAAGGCGAATTGACATGGCGAAAGACGCGTTGCAGAAGCTGAGTAAAGTATTAAGATACAGAAAACTTTCACTGGAAACAAAGAAGGGAGTACTGAATTGCTATGTGATGTCAGTTCTTCAATATAGCAGTGAATGTTGGATAATATCAACAAAGATGAAGGGTAAACCTGAAGCAGCTGAAATGTGGTTCTACAGAAAGATGCTGCGGATATCGTGGACCGAGCAAGTGAGCAATGACTAGGTTTGGGAAATGATGGAAACAAAATGGAAATTAATATTGAGAATCAGGAACAGACAAATGAAGTTCCTGGGACATGCAATGAGGAGAGACGGCTTGGAGAACCTGATACTAACAGGTTAGATAAAGGGAAAAAGAGACATAGAAAATCAGCGGATAACATATTTAAAGAGCCTGAGCAGGTAGATGACAGAAAGGGGGCTGAAAGACGTTACAGAAGAAAGCGTACTAAGAGCCACCAGGGTTAGGGAAATGTGGAAGGCCATGATCGCCTATTTCTTGAAGGGACAATATACATAAAAGAAGAAGAATTATGAAAGGTTTCCGCTCAAGGGTGAAAAAGCGAAACGGGTCTACAAGAACGTGGTTCTAAGCTGGATGATGAGAATATCATGGACGAAACCTGTGAGACTTGAGGAAACGTTAAGAAAAATTTAAACATTTTACACCTTTTTACCTACAATAAGATGTAGACACTTGAAATTTCTGAAATGTCTGAGGAGGAAAGAGGACTTGCTGATGTTGACACACATATGACATAACGAAAGCCAAAGAGAAACAGCGCATTACCTGCCTAATTTAACTGTATTAATGGATGACAGAGAAAAGATTAGGAGTGACTGTAAAAATATAAGTATTATTTTGAATTTCAAAAGATAGGAAGTTGTAGTGAACCATGATATCCCATATCATGAATGTGCATATAACATAAAAGAAAATTAATCTAATGAACATAGCATATAAAGGAAGCAAAAAACAGTATTAAAAGGGATTTAGGATGATCAAATCTGTTTTCTCCATAAAAATTAATTATTTTTGAAGTTGTTCTGTTAAAAGAAAAAATAGTCGTTTTCCAAATCATTCCGTTTGTCTAATTTTTCTTCTCTTTCCGAGCATCCGTGATAATTAGTGTGACAATCTCGTAAAGCTATTGGTAGTGAGTCCGTCTGTCTTAAATGATCTCTAAATATGACTTTGCGTCAAAGCCGGCTTCGGTAAACCCATATTTTCCTCCGACCAAAATGTATATTTCAATTCATACAATTTTAGCTTCATGAATGTTCACACTAAATAATAGTTTTCATCGTCTTTCTCGAAGTAATCCTTTTAGGCCTTTATACAGTGATTTCAAAGAAGTTATGCTTTACAAAGTCCTCATCTTAATTTCTAAAATAATTTCTATGAAATTTCTATTTTGGTGTCATATAATACGGAGACTAATATAGAATTCAATAAAAAAATTATTATTATCCATTTAGCATATGTTTTATATTTATCGTATATTTCTCTAATTTTTTGTTTAATCATATGTTAATATTTTAACTTTTCAAAACTTTAAGTACCATCGATTACAAATGACAACTATGTTTTAGACAGGATTTGAAATTTAATCCCTATATTTAGGAACCTCTCTAATGAAGGTAGCATTTACACATTAGACTATGATAAATAACTGGAGTAGATAGATCTATCTATCGCCCGGTTCACACTCCACCCATGTCTATTGAACAGGTTAAGAGGCTCATCCCTTGTTCCCTGTTTAGGATGTGGTTTCCGGCATTCTCTTTCCCAATCTTCTCACTTTGTTTTCTTGTTTTTTTTTTTTTCAATTGGAGTAGATAGATCTATCTATCGCCCGGTTCACACTCCACCCATGTCTATTGAACAGGTTAAGAGGCTCATCTCTTGTTCCCTGTTTAGGATATGGTTTCCGGCTTTCTCTTTTCCGATCTTTTCACTATTACGTAGCCCCCTGCACATCAGTGGCGTTGCCGCCTTGCCCGGGGTGATACGATTAAAAAAAAAAACAAAAAAAACTAAATGTTTATGTTTTAGTTTAAACGTTATTTCGTATTCATGCAGCTTACATTTTAACAAAGAGATCCAAACAATTATTGGCAATATTTACATTATGTATAGTGTTTGAACTGCTGTCGTCATCTTTATTGTCATACTCACAACGTAAATTTAAATCAACGATTTTAAAATAACTTTTAAATAATCAAAGCTTTTATTCGTTTTATTATTATAATAAAATATTTGCTTTTGTGCTGTATCGGTTGGTTCCTTAGGGTTGCCTGTTGTCGCCTTCACTTTATGCTTTGGCGTTGGAGCGCCTCCTTTGCGTGCAGTCCGGTCCTACGTGAAATCGCCGTTCCTGGCGGGGCTCGAGACAAATATTCTGCATATGTCGATGACGTATCTGTTTTCATGTCGTCCCGAGATGACATTGAGGTGGTACAGAAGGCGCTTGAGCGGAACGAAAAGGTGACTCGGGTCAAAATTAACCGCGACAAGTCTTCCGGCTTGCAGTTAGGTGCCTAGAAGGGCGTTGCTCTTCAGGGTCCCTTCAGTTAGACAGACGGTCCTGTCCGTATTCTTGGAGTGTGGTTCGGGCCGGATCTTCAGCTGGAGGAAAATTGGTCGGAGGTACTGGCAAAGGTCGGAGCGTCTGTCGCGATTTGGCTTCGATGGTGGTTCTCCGTGAAGGGCAGGGCTGAGTTGGATGTTACATACATCTTTTCCCTGGTCCTTTACCAGTTGTCGGTACTCCCTCTTTGTGATGACCATAGGAAGGCGATTGGGTGCTTGTTGTTCGACTTCTTGTGGGGAGGATGCAAGCATCTGGTCAACAATAGAGTTTGTGTTAAACATCCGTCTCAAGAGGGACTGGGAATGCCACACGTAGAGTGTCACCGACACGCCTCGAGTTTGGCTTTCCTACGCCGTATCTTGACAGAGGACTCGATTTTGCAGGGGAGAGTCAGGGAAGTTTTCCCTTGACTTACTATCACTCCTCCCGTTACGTGGACTGGGCGCCATCGTAGGCCCAGAAATCAATCGGAATTCTTGCTGGAATGTCGAAGTGCTTTGCGTGCTACGCCTCGGAAGCACTTGTCTCGTGTATTAGTGGAGGGGTGGCGACCAAGGACCCTCTACGTGATCGGCTTGTCGGTGGATGAATTATGCTCGTTTTGGTCTTGGGCGTCAGCGGCGAATTACTACAGCAACCCTGGGTTTTCGTTTAGCTGTCGATTGATTCAAAACTTTCTATCTCTTAATGACAGGGCCTTCAAATGGGTCGGGGAATATATACCCGATTGTCATCGGTGTGACCTTGGTTTAGAAGAAACGGCTGCGCACCCCTTCTACCACTGTGCTCAGGTGCGCCCCTTTTGGGACTATGTCGGCGAGTTGACGGCTCGTATCTCGCCCGATTTTCTTGTGCCTATCGATCTCGCGGATGTATGTGATGTGTCGCCTCCGTTTACTGGGGTGAAACGGATGGTGTTGCTGGCCGTATCTCGAATGGACATTTGGACGTCGCGAAAGGAGGGAATCTTACAATATGAGCATTTGATTGGATTCTTTAAGCATCAACTTAGGCAGTCATAGTAGCTCTGAGCTCTTCTAAGCCAGAATAGTATTATACGGACATACTAATTCCAGCACAGCTTCATTTCAAAGACTTGTATATATATATATATATATATATATATATATATATATATATATATATATATATAAATTCATTACTAATCGTATTCCTTGATTACTAACATGCGTTCCAGTTTTCCCACATTTTATTATAAAATCGTTGGTAGTTTAACCTAAAATGTTACTTAATCCAAAGAGTTATGAGTTCAATACCTGGCCACAGCAAAGGGCACACAATCTTAGCGAGTTGAGTTACTAAAGAGAAATAATTGAAAGTGAGATAGCCCAACAAAAATAAAACATTGCACGTTGAACGCGAAAAATCTGCTACCGTTCACTAAATAAAGGATTCGGTATAAAGTTTCAGAAATATCACATGAAGATGTCCGGGACGAACAATGTCATCAATATAGCAATAAAGACGAAGACAACAATCCGAACGATGTAAATAATTTAAATAGTTATATAATCTCAGAAATATAGAAAGTACCTGAACAAGGCTGGAATATACAACGGCTGAAATGCCGTGAATATGGCAAGAAAGTTTTTAACAAGTTCAAACAATGTAAATAGTGTAAATTGTTACAATACATTATCTATAATATAAACAGATCATGAAGAAGGCCGAAGAATACAACGGCTTAAATGTCATGAAAATGGCAATAAAGATGGTAACAATAGTCCGAACGATGTAAATAGTTTAAATACCTTATCTCAAAAATATAGTCAGATCCTGAAAAGGGCCGGATAGTACAACGCCTGAAATATCGTGAATATGTGAATAAATCTAGGAAAACAGTCCGAATCATGTAAATAGTATACACAGTTAAAATACCATATCTTAGAAATACATACAGATGTTGAAGACTGTTATTCTTTTTACTAGTATGTATAAAGTGACCGCGTGGCCGAGTGATTAGCATATTTTTATTTCGACCACGAGATCAAAGTTCGAATCTCAAAATATTCAATTTGTCAGCTAGCTAAATTCATAAGAATATTGAACCGAGTGTGCAGCACTGTTTACATTTGTCTGAAGACCATATTATGGACGGAAGGGTGAAATTGGAAGGCGTCGACATTCCGAGATAAATGTCCTTGTTCAAATTGTTGATCATGCAAGATAATCTTCCTGTAATAAAAACTATTGTCGGCTCAGCATAGCTGCAGTGCAAACAAGAGGTTCGTTGGTGTTGTACAAACGTAAATTTGCCTAAACAGGCGTCTGCGAAAGTGATTAGCTACCATTGTACAGACACATATATTAGGTATAAAGAAAGAAAAAAGAGAAAGAAAATGAAAAAGACTAAACAGACATTAATAATAACGTTTTTGCTTCATCATAGAAACCCCAGACATATTAAGTACATATAGATGTAAACAAGGGGATAAAAGAAAAAAAAACTGGCCAGTAATTGATATAAATTTTATGCATCATTTAAGAAATACAAACAGATTAAGATTATTAACTGCACTTGTAAATAAGCAAAATCAGTAGGAAAAATAGTAGACATTCATTTATCTAGCAAGATAAAGGCAGCATACTATTTGGTCAAAATACATTCCTGTGATGGTGAAGCTTCAGTGTTCTCTCCTGTGCAATATGATATATGTACTGTGCGCTGCCTAGACTAAATGCCCTATCATTTGGCTGTACCGAAAATATTCAAAGAAATAGGGGGCATTACATTTGGTTGGTTGGTTAGGCTGCAAGCGTTGTTATGTTGACAGCCAACGGTCTTCGGCACTCTGGATATACGTCCTAGCATTTTCCGCGTTCGGATTTGACCACAAAACAGTGGCGGTCAAACATCAGCGTTTTCTCTTTCCCTAGACAAACCAACTTGCTGTGATAATGATCTCTTCATATACCAAAAGCAGCTGGTTATGAGGCCATATATATATATATAAGGAAACTGCAAATCTATCTAAAGAGCTTATGTAAAAGATGGCAGAACAGGGACGGATAAGGATAGTAAAAGGCAAACATTTCTAAGAGCTACAATAGATAGGATGCTGTGGAGAGGATTTCCTGAATGAGGTAGAGAGAAACAGCGAGTAACTTACAAAAAGTACTGGTATAAATGGATGGCCGAACAGAGACTAGTAAGGATTTTAAAAGGCAAAAATTACTAAGAACTACAAAGGAGAGGATGTTATTGTGAAACATGTCCTGATCAGACAGAGAGAAGCAGCAACCCACTTATCAATACTTGTGTAAATGGATGGTAGATAATGAACTAGTAAAAATAGTAAGAGGCAAAAATTTATAAGAGCTACAATGATAGGGTGTTGCAAACAAACATGTCCTGAATAGGCAGAGGGAAGCAGCAACCCTAACGAGTTTGGGTTGAGAAATGAACTGGTAATAAACGTAAAAGGCAAACATTGCTAATAGCTACAAAAGTTAGGATACCATGGATAGGGTGTCCTGAAGGAGACATCCTCTACAGAGGAAACAGCAAGTAACCAACAAAAATGTTCCTGTGTAAATTAATGACAAAACAAGGACTGGTAGTTTTAGTAAAAGGTAAAAATTACCAAGTGCTAGCGGGGTAGGATGTTGTGGAAACACGTCCTAATTTTAACTATAGCAGTATCAATTGGTCTGAACAGAATACCATCTTTGTGGTCACCATATATGCGAGGTCAATTGCTGCAACTTGGAGACAACTGTCTGTATATCTTAGGTGGGATATGTTCCTTCTTCTTTATTAGGAATTGCATAAGGTAAAGATAGTAAAAGTCAAAAATTGCTAAAAGCTACAATTGACTGGATGTTGTGGAGAGACATGTTCTGTAGGAGCAGTAACATTGAGTAACTTAGCAAACGAATTTGTATAACTGATCGCAGAACATGAACTTGTTAGGATACTAAAAATCAAACATTGCTAACAGCTACAAAGAATAGGATGATGTGGAGAGATATATTCTGAAGGCGTAGAGGTAAACGGTTAGTAGCCGACCTAAGAAGTATATGTAAATGGATAGCCTCACATGGTCTGCTAAGAATATTAAAAGGCAAACATTGAATGACTACAAAGGATAAGATGTTGTCGAGGGGCATGTCCTGAAGGTTGTATAGGGAAACAGCGTGTAATTACCTAATCTAATTGTTTCTACATGGATGGAAAAACACGGAATCATTGAATAATAAACTGACAATAATAAACAGTTAAAAAGAATAAAATGTAATGGACAGATATGATCAACCGCAAGGATATTATAGAAGAAGAAGAAGAAGAAGAAGAAGAAGAAGAAGAAGAAGAAGAAGAAGAAGAAGGAAGAAGAAGAAGAAGAAGAAGAAGAAGAAGAAGAAGAAGAAGAAGAAGAAGAAGAAGGAAGAAGAAGAAGAAGAAGAAGAAGAAGAAGAAGAAGAAGAAGAAGAAGAAGAAGGAAGAAGAAGAAGAAGAAGAAGAAGAAGAAGAAGAAGAAGGAAGGAAGAAGAAGAAGAAGAAGGAAGAAGAAGAAGAAGAAGGAAGGTGAAGAAGAAGAAGAAGAAGAAGAAGAAGAAGAAGAAGGAAGGAAGAAGAAGAAGAAGAAGAAGAAGAAGAAGAAGAAGAAGAAGAAGAAGAAGGAAGGAAGAAGAAGAAGAAGAAGAAGAAGAAGAAGAAGAAGAAGAAGGAGGAGGAGGTGGAGAAGGGAAGAAGAAGGAGGAAGGAGGAAGAAGAAGAAGAAGAAGAAGAAGAAGAAGAAGAAGGAGGAAGAAGAAGAAGAAGAAGAAGGAGGAGGAGAAGAAGAAGAAGAAGAAGAAGAAGAAGAAGAAAAGAGTGTCTTGCTGACACCTGCTGTAACCAAACAACAAAATATACTGAAAGACTGTAGAATAATTGATATCATTGTTTGATTTCCTATTACACCACACAACACTCGTTCTGTCATCCCCCTGATCAGGCCCTTCAAATATGTTATCCGCTGTTTTCCTCTGTCTCTTTTACCCTCTCTCTGTCCTGCTAGTATCAGGTTCTCCAGGCTCTCCTTCCTCATTGTATGTCCCAGGAAGTTTAGCTGTCTCTTCCTGATGCTCAGTGTTAATTCCCTTTTAGTTTCCATCCTTTCCAAAACTTCATCATTGCTTGTATGCTCAAGCCATGACATCCGCAGTATCCTGCTGTAGAACTACATTTCAATTGCTTCATGTTTTTCCTTCATCTTTGATGTTATTGTCCAGCATTCACTGTGATAAGTGATAAAGAATACTGGATTGCTATGTGATGTCGGTTCTTCAAAACCGACATCATATAACAATCCAGTATTCTTTTCTTTGTTTCTAGCGAAATTTCCCTATCTCTTTATACTCTACTCAGCTTCTGGAACGCGTTCTTTTGCCATGCCAATTCATCTTCGGATCTCTGTGTCGCACTTTCCGTCTTCTGTTAAAAGATTTCCCAGGTGTTTAGATTTTTGTATTTGCTTGATTTTTTTTCTTCTGCGTTTGATTTATTTTGGGGCAATGTTGTATGGCTGATGTCGTTATCGCTTCCATAGTGAGTCCGATTTCGAGTTTTCTTTTCCAATTTATTCTTCGTATTTTGTTTTTCACGCTCTTAGTGTATTCTTTCTCCAGGTTGAGTTCATTAACGAGCGTGTTGTATTTCACTCTTGCTGTTGCACTAGGCTTCTTCATTCTCCTGGGTTTCACCCTTAGTTTGCTGTTCACTTTCATAGTCGGCGTCTGGATAGGTTTTGCATTGAGCCACTGCATTTCTGAATCTCCTGTTTATGGTTATTTAGTCTATTTGGTTTTTCGTATCGCCTACTTGGCTTCTCTATATCCATAGACGTCATGGGTGTTCTTGAAACCAGGTGTTGGTTATTACCCGGTCATTTGCTGTGCACCATTGGACCCATTTTTTCCTCGGTCGTTGCTCATTTCTAATCCAAAGTTGACGGTCGTCTCTCCTTCCCTCTCTTTTCCTACCTTGGCATTTAAGTCTCCCATGATGATTCTAATTTCTTTGATTTTATACTGAGCCTTGCCATTGTCCAGTATAGAGTTGAATAATGTTCTTTCTTTCTCAGTGTTTAGCATTGTTGGTGCATAAACTACTATAAGAGAAATGTTAAAGTATCTTTCTCTTAGTTTAACCAAGTATATTCACTCAGAAAGCTGGCGGTATCCCAGAACGCATTTCTTCATTTTTTGTCCAGTATTAAACCGACTCTTTTTTCGTTATTTTTGCCTCCTGCGTAAATAATCCTGGGGTTGTCGCTGTTGAATTCTCCATAGTTAGGCCATCTGATTCGCATATTCCTAGAATATTGATGTTCGGTCTGTTCATTTTCTACTTGAGATTCTCGATTTGACCCCAGCTGTGCAGCGTCCTAATGTCCCTTGTTCCCAACGTAATTCTTTCTTTGTTGTGTACAGTGGAAGGGTAACGGCCCAGAGACACCTGTTGTCCGTATGGTTTCTTCCCGGGTGAGGAAAAAATTTTGGAAAAAAGTCCCCTTTACGCCGTTGGTGCTAACAGTCACCGCGTGACGGTCAGGTGACACATGTTTCCCATGTCGATGCTTACCGGGCGAGGAGTTGCTTCCTTTGAAATTAACCCTCTTCACGCCTTTGGCTTTTATATATTTTTTTGAAAAGCCATGAGTGTGTGGGATAGATAGTAGAATGGTATCCCGTTGCCTTCTCTACGATGATTTATTGAGACACTACATCTAGTTAGCTAGCTGTTGACTCCTTCAGAGTTGTTCCGCCCTGTGTAGGTTTAATCTTTATCCTACCAGGTTGCTAACAACTCGTGGGTGGGAGATAGAGGAATATAAAAATTAAGTACATACTTAGTATAAGTTCAAATAACTAGTCATGTAGAGGAAGATAATGTCAGTTACCCAGATTAGCATTTCGTTACTAGTAGACAGAAAAAACTTGAAATTTTCTTTGACTTTGCGTAATATTTCAAAGATAAACCTTTATTACTATTTTTTGGATAGCTTCACTGATCGATCTTTAGTTTATGAACTATGGAAGGACCCAGAGAGAAAGAGAGAGAGAGAGAGAGAGAAACAGAGAAACAAGGGGTAGGGTAGAAATAGAACGTTATGCAATATTTACATTAAAACGCAATTACATTTTAAATTAAAATATTTCTTTTAGAACCTGCTGGAATAAATTTCTGAAAGGGAAATATTAAGACAAAACCTTGAACATGGGTGAAGCGAATTTTTTAGACTAGTCTAAACTATCAAAAGACAAGAACGTCTGCAAAACTAAAGATTAGCATTTCGTTACCAGTAGACAGAACAAAGCATGACATTTTTTTTTAATTTTTGTAATTTTTTAAAGACAAAACTTTACTGCCATTTTTTTTTTTTTTGGATAACTTCACCAATCGATTTTAGACAGTTAAAAAGGATAAAATGTAATAGACAGATATGATCAACCGCAAGGATATTATATAAGGAGGAGGAGGAGGAGGAGAAGGAGGAGGAAAAGAACAAGACGAAGAATGAGGAGAAGCAGAATAAGAAGAAGAAAAGAGTCTCTTTTACTGACACCTGCTGTAACCAAACAAGAAAATGTACTGGAAGACTGTAAAGTAATTGATAATATCACTGCTTTATCACTGAATTTAACACACTTTGTTGATTTTTGCACTTACAAATTTAAATTAATTTATTTTTCATTTTTTTCCTTAAATCATTTCAACTTTTTAGTATGCAAAGGGTTACCGGACAAATAGGGTGTTGAAGAAAGTATAAAAGATGGATGGGATTCAAGGAGATAGAAGATAGTAATTGACGTTTGCAGTATTTACATTATTCGGACTATTGTCTCATTTTTGTAGCCATTTGTACCACGTTTCAGCCGTTGTACGCTCCGGCCTTTTTCAGGTGCTACTAATTTCGAATCGAACCATTTATTACAATCACTGTGGTATATCATTCTCATTCCTTGCGTAGTAGTACTGCCACGATTTGAAGTCATGAGTTAACTCCCTCTTATCTTACTTGTTCGCCACTACTGTAGACTGATATTCAACTCACAAGTCTATGAGTCAAGTCACAGGAACTAACCAAGGTCAATATCCACTGGGTCATGTGTCCTTAAGGAGAGAAAGATAACTTATGACTTCCAATCGTGGCATTACTTCTACGCAAGGAATGAGAATGATATACCCCAGTGACTGTAATAAAGAGTTCGGTTCGGTTTAAGCATTGCGCTTAAATTCATGTGGTCGGGGCACCGGGAAAAAAGCTCGTCATAAAAGTTGCCATAAAAATATTTGTAGAGAAGAACGAGAAAATTTACATTACGTCGGTGAGAATGTCACTGAAGTCGAGGAAATTACAAAATAATTTTTTTGTCACTTACAAAATAATTTTTCACTTAAAAAATTATTTGTTCTTACAAATTAATTTTGCAGGTCCTAAAATTTAAAAGTAAATATGTTTTTTAGACTAAATTTCTGAAAACGCGATAGATACTATACTTCCTGAAAACGCGATATACACTATAATTCCTGAAAACGCGATAGACACTATAATTCCTGAAAACGCGATAGACATTATAATGCTTTACAAAAATTATGTGACATCTATGTGCGTGAGCGTGATATTTGTTGTCACTGACAATATGTGTTATTATTTGTGAATTCTTATATGTTTATTTTCCTTTTTTTTTTTTTTTGTCAACTTTTTTATGAATGTCTCGTGTCTTTATTTCACTGGAGCAGCGCCATTTTAAACCCTTCCCCTCTTGCAACTCGCTGATGTATATCATATGCTTGTGAGCAAAAAATATGTTAGCGTGTCCGGACATTACAAATGAATTTTTTTTCCTTCTTACAGCCGATCGAAGACATCGTTCAAAAAGCAGACAAGAATTTCGTGATCTGAATATTTATTAAAGAGAATTTTCTACAGATAAAGGATTGCAAGACACGTTTAAACTTTGACTCATTTTATGTGGTCTTCAAGCTGAAAAAAATACAAATTGAAAAGCGGACACGCAAGACTGTCATGCAGCAGTTTGAAGGATAAATATTTCTTGTTTTGCACGATTACCGTGAAGAAACTATAACTTTCTTTCGTATGTTATTCGCATAGGAATGTTGAGTTAATATCATCAAATATTGATCTTATTAACCCTTCTTATTCTCTGTGTATAAAAACTTGATTTCATTATTATCTGCACTTAATGTGTATGTTCAGACTAAGTGAAATAATAATTTGTATATTGATATTTAACTGCATTTGATCGACTCACTAATATTTTACAAGGTGTTTTCAAAAAGTTATTGGAAAATTAAATAAAAACGCAAAAAACAATTTTAAATATGAATTTTATTTCTACGTATAAATTATCAATATGAAGGTCCTTCCGTAACCATTCATACAAACTCGAATGAATGGAGAATCATTAAACTCCCTCGTTTATGTCAATATCTCAAAATGGTTACCTTACAAAAGGTTTGTAATTTTAGGAAATAAGAAAAAAACCGGGCGATACTTATTCAAGGTTTTACTGTAGAAAATTTTTTATATAAATTTTATCAATGTTCCCTTTGTTTGATATGAGGAAAAAAGATCATTGTGGTTGTGGTAAAGCATTTTATGATAAATCATTTTGCGTCGCTATTCTCATCGCTAATGTTTGCTACTGTTTTAACAAACAGGTGTTATTGCCTTTTTTCTTTTTACAAAACACGAGCAATATGAAATAAGCATCCCGAAAATCTATCACCATAACCTTTTTTCTGAAGGACTTGTTTTTCTTTTGATTTGAAACTTGCCACCTCTGGATCACACTTCCTTTAGCTAACCTTTGTGTTCAGTTTTTTACTAGTAAAGCCAGCTTCTATATTCAGTTAGAATTCGCCCTAGAAATCCTTCAAAATTTTTATACCAAAAAAACATATTACTCTTGTTTATTACCGAACTGAGCTCAGTAATATTAGTACTATACTAGTAAAATGTTTTTGAAGCGAGGAAATAATGTACAATCAAGGCTCCTGCACAAAGAATAGTCTTAAAACTCTCCGTTTTTTCAAGTCTTTATGAATGGTTACGGAAGAACGTTGACATTGATGGAGTTTATACGGGACGGAAGAGTTCATGATATATATATATATATATATATATATATTACAGAATTAACGAATTTTAACGAGACTTGGTTATAAACAACCGACAATTTGAAATAAATTGTTTGAACATTGTTTTTTATCGATACTCGTATTTAAGTAGATATTCTGTTTTTAATTAAACAGTATTATATATTTATATCTACTGGCCCGATTATTTATGATAAATTATTATTACTAAAATCAGAATATCTACTTAAATACGAGTATCGATAAAAAATAATGTTCAAACATTTCATTTCATATATATATATATATATATATATATATATATACATAGCCCCTAGAATAATTTCAAGCACAATAGTGAACCCCCAATAAAGTAACCGTTAGAATAATATAATATGTAAAACTCAACACAATACATAACTGAACTGTATGTATAAGTAGTTGAGCACACGCCCTGCCGTTTACAATAGTGTTGTTTTCAATTAGACTGAAAAGCGTTGAACTATCTACCATGTCTTTTTTGTTGGACAATACAGGAAATGTTTTTTTTTGTAAAAAAAACTTTACAAGACGGCCAATCAAAGTCGCCCATCAAGAATGATTTATTTGGGTTTACCTCTAAGGCAGATCCACCAGACAAAAACAATAAACTCTTTTCTAGCAAAGAACCACACAAAAAACGAAAATGCTTGCTCTTCTAAAGTTTGGCGCTATAAAGCGAAAAGTAATTCATCTACCCCCGTCGTAGAAGAAAGCAATGTAAATATTCAAAAAGGAAAAGCTCAAAATAAGAGAGCCTAAGGGCATATATGGTGACTGTTTCAACAGACAATATCAACGGTGAGCGACTTTTCCCCCAACCGCGAAATGCATGTCTATGAGTTCACAACGTGAGCCGAATGTTACGCTCAGGCTGATTACTGATGCCGGGCTTTTAGTTGATCGAGATCGAAAGACCGTATAGCAAATAGAACTGTTTCACTCTTTATATTCGACATGCAAATGCGAAAAATGTGTCCGTACATAAAAGGGATGGTGATGAATTTAATGATTTCCTTGTCAGTTAAACACTGCAACCCCCCATGATTATTATGCGTGGGGCGCAGTTGAGCGAGAAACCAATAATTTTTTTTTAACATGAAAGATAAACTGAATACAAACGTTAAACAAAGAAACAGTCCATAAGCAAATACGGTAGATTCTGAAATCATCTGGAAGCCGTGGTTGAAGTCAAAGGAGATTTTATTGAGTTAATTTACTTTTTAGTTTATCAAAATATGTTTGTGTAATTTTGGTAAATATATCTTTTACAGAAGGATGCTGAGAATATCGTGGACTGAGCATGCAAGCACCGAGGAGATGTTGCAAAGAATGGCAACAAAAAGGAAATTAATACTGAGCATCAGGAAGAGACAACTGAAGTTCCTGTGACATGGAATTAGGAAGGAGAGCTTGAAGAACCTGCTACTGACAGGCCAGATAGAAAGAAAAAGAGACAGAGGAAGGCAGCGGATAACATATTTGCAGGGCCTGATCAGGTGGATGACGGAACGGGGGCTGCGAGGTGTAACAAGAGTAAACATACTAAGAGCTACAAGGGATAGGAAGACGTGGAGAACCATGATCGCCTACGTCCTGAAGGAACAGAGCACATAGAAGAAGAAGATCTCTTACAATTTTCTTCCTTTGGATGTAACGGTTGACAGATAAGCTTAGCGTTCATTAGAACATAAAAATTATTTACTATGAATTTTTTTTCTATGTTTTAATGTCATTGTCATGCACGTATTAAAGCATTAAAATGTTTTTTTATTTTTAAACTGTTTAGAACATTACTAGAATAATCATAACTGATTGTACTATATTGAAGCTTAAGCCTTTTAAAAAATATTGCCTTGTGGATTTGCATTTGTTGTTTTCTTGATGTAGGATTGTTGTGTTATCAATCATTATTTTTTATATTGTGAATGCAGATAGGAATGTTGTAGATAAATAGAAATGAATGAATGGTCAGACATGTATAATTTAAAACTTGTTGACGTAGTTGTAAATCCAACATATATATTTGTTGTTGTTTTTTTTGGGGGGGGTTGTCGGAGTACATTTTCCTATGGGACATTTGAAGTTATATATAATGTTGGTTTTACGTAATACATCAGTTGGTGAGGAGGAGTTATTACGGATAATTAAATTAGTAGGATTGTATTTTTTTTTAAATATATTATTATTTTTAGTTTGTAATTTTTTAATTTTTTAATTTTTAATTTTTTATTAGGATTCACGGGTGTTATATACGTATATCATACACTCCTGATCAAAATTTTAAGACCACTTAAAAATCTTTAAAAAGAGATATTTTTTTTACGGATAGATTTTAAACTCCTCCCACTTAAGGTTACCAAAACTACAATCTAAAAGGTTATGGAAACAAAAAGCTATATTCCAAACATTTTATTTAGAAATTTACATTTTTATAAAATGAGGCGATTTACACATGATCAAAATTATAAGACCAGAGACAAAAATTCTACGAAATTGTACAAAAAGTGTATGAAATGTGTATGAAAATATTCAACAACCAAATTTAATAATGAGTTCTACCTCCACTGCTTTTGATGACTTCAAAGATTCTGTCGGGCATGCTAGAAATAAGCGTTTCCATTAACGTGCGGGGGATGTTGGTCCAGCTTCTGAAGATGGCTTCACGAAGTTCATTTTTTGTTGAATATTGTTTGCCATTTCGATAAACATCTCTTGTCATCCATCCTCAAACATTTTCCATTGGGTTCAAGTCTGGTAAGCATGTAGGATGTCCCAAGAGATGGACCCCATTTTCTTGTAGAAAGGTCAAGGTCAATCTTGCAGCGTGGATTTCAGCATTATTCTGTTGGAATAACCATCCATCCACACACAAACCGATGGCCTTTCATCATCAATGCTGCTTTTTGTAGCATGCTAACATAACCAGCCGCTGTTTGACAACCCTGAACCATCTGGAGCTTCATCGTCCCTCTGTAAGAAAAGGCACCCCATACCATTAGGGACCATCCACCACTATGACGTGTGGAGAAATCAAACAATTGTTGTTTTTTAATCCTAACTCACACTTGCATCTATTTATAGTATGTGACACTTTAGTCCAGCTAGTGACCTGCATACAAGCCCACATATTGTGCAACAGCGAGTATCTCGGTATGTAGCCACAGGAATATTTGTTGAAGCTTTTCGTCGTTGTCTTTCCTTTCTTAGCCGACTGATTTCAAATTTTCTGATACCACTCTAGCACAACTGTCTTTAGTTATTTCAGTTCAGGTCAATTGGCTCGAAGTTAGTATGAGGTCTATTAACAGTTGAATGGTTAAGCTTTATCGTGTCTTTATACCTGAACTGTGGCCGACCAACTTCCTTTATTCACAAACGCACAGTTAAGTGCCATTACTGATACATGCTTGGGTGATCATATCTCTTGCAATCCATGTCTGACTAAGCACAAATTTTCCCGCAATACGTTGCTGTTTCTTTCTTCGGTAGACTGGTTGCCAATCAAGGCTATAGAACCAGTTCTGTCCTGCTATTCAGTCTTTTTACCCAGAACTGTCAGTTAAATGCGATACGGGATACACACTTGGGCGATCATGTCGATTTTGAGCTATGATTGACTGGACAGTAAATTTGTCCAAAGTAGGATGATATTTATTTATGTGAAAGACTGGTTACCAAACAAGGCTATAGAACCCTATCTGTCCTTCTATTCAACCCATAGCTGGAGGGAGAAGAGATGCATTTATATCATTTTCAAGGAAATTAGCGCGTAAGTGAATACAACGAATTCAACTGGAATAAGAACACTTCTCTCCGATTCTACGCCGACATCTAATGCACCACAACGCACACCCATATATGCACAATGGTTGGCTACTCGTATGGTTTGTTGTCTCTGAATGTAAAATGATATACAATAAACTATTTCGTGTTACTTCCAGGGTGTTAATTTTGGCAGAAATCGATTGGCCAGATGCATATCTTTACTTTCTTTAGACAAGGAAGAGAGTGAATCTCTCAAAATAGGAGAGAGTGAATTGAGTTCATTCATTTAAAACAAAAAACACAGAACAGATAGACATAAGCTTCATATCTAACTTAAACCCAGTTTGGTAATTCTGTAGTTCTAGTTTGCAATTATCGGGTTAATTTTCAATTCTGACATGCGTGCAGATTGAGTCACAAAAGCTAATCTGCAACTGACACGTGTTCCTCACGGGCATTGAACGACCTTTCCATTTTGCCATTATTGGTAGAGATGTAGAGATGCAATTTTCATAATCTCGTCTAGCAGATATAATAATTCAGAGTCAGTTAAAAAACAGACATTGAAATATTTTTCGTTATTTAGAAAACACCGTTTGCATAATTCTTCTCTTTTTATTCCCATCGTCTTTGCATTTTTTTTACTCGCTTATTAATGTAGTCATGTTAGTTTTTATAATCGTTTCACCCCAAGCAAGGTAGTACTGCCACTGGTGCACAGGGGTTACATAAGAAGAGATTAAAGAGAAAGAGGGACAGGTCACAGGGTGTGTTGGAGAATTGGTAAGAGAAGGATGGAAACACTAGTGTGAAAAGATCTACCTGAGAGTAGAGAAAAAAGAGAGAAGAACAATATACAAGAGGTGTTGGGGAAAAATGAGAGTCAAAAAGATAAGAGAGGCCAATTGACATTGTATGTACACTCTTGAAGATTGTAGCTATAAGAAAAGCAAGTATACGGAAGGGATTTTCACAGGCGGGAAATACGAGAGAAGAAAATTACAGAGTAGAAGATGAAGTTGAATTTGATTGTTTTCACTGTAAAAGGGTGGGACCTAATAGCCAGTATAGTAGCTCGAGTAAATTCGTGCTGAGGTGGGGAGCACCAGGGTGATAAGCTCGTTGTAGTAAAAACCGTGAAAATATTTGTAGAAGAGACGGAAGGAAGCCACATCTCGTCGGTGAGAAAGTGACTAGTGTCAAGCTTCCAGGTCGGAATCGTGTAATTGCAAATTCTTATTTGAATTATGTCTAGAACCCTGAGATCAATAGCAGGGTGAGATTAATAAATTGTCGTCTAAATTACAAAAAATGAACTAACGCTGATATCTCATTTTAACTGATATATTTACTAAAATGACACAAAAATATCATGAAATACTAATGAGTATTTTTAATCAATAAGATCGTCATTGCCTTTATTCAAGCCCTCTAGAAAATCCGATAATCATCTGGAACTTTTCTGGACGGTCGCTATGTTTATGTTGGTGAATATTACCATTTTCCTTGACTTCAGTTCATCTTTGGTGTTACAAAGAGTTTTGGTTGTCTTTTGTTCAACTGATAATAATCAAGGTGGTTGCAAACTGGAGAGTTAGTTGATCAGATATAAATGATGGTGTGGCCACCGAAATTGTCTGAGGTCCATGACTAGGTTCTCCTGCTTGTGTAACATTGTGAAGTGTCCTGTTGACAGGCATAGGGTCTTCTAACAAGCACCGCCCAGGAAGACATACCTGATGATGTCTCTTGATGTCGCCTTCGTGTTGAATATGAGGCCCTCACTAACGAATTTGAAGCTTTTTCCTATCAAAACGATTAGAGCGATTTTTACTAGAAGCCATATCTTATTCAATCACCATTAGAATCATCCAACTTTTCCAAATCCTCTGCTTTGTTCTTTGACTGAGAACAAACACTGCAATTTTCGTATTGGAGCTTTCTGTACAAATGCCCAAAAGCACAGCATGCCGTTTAGCGTCATGGTGCGCAATTGACCCAACTATAATGTGCAGTCGACAAAAAAAAAAAACAAAAAAAACAAAAAAAACACTGCGCATGCGTGTAATGAAAAATATATAATGGCAACAATTTACCTGTCGCATCCTGTACGGTGAATGCTGCAAAATTTCCTTACAGCTGAAGAACATATTACTGGACATAGAGATGCAGTTCAACAGACGGATACTGAGATTGCTATGAACCTAAGATTGCACCAACGATAGAAGCCAAAGCAAAATAAGTACTGAAGTAATATAAATATTTACGATTAGAAAGAGATAGTTGAATATTATAGGAAACATAAAGAGTTTTTGAAGATGGTTCAACAGAACGTTTAGGCAATGTTTTTTACTTGAAATCTGGAAAAGATTGCTAATAGTTTAAACACATAATGAGGAAAACTGCTTAGAAATTTTAACCCTTGCGGGTCATATTGTGAGCAAGTGAGATTAGTGAATGCAGACAGCCGCTTACTTGCATCAAGGCATGGCAGGATAAGGTCTTGGGAAGGGGTAACTTAGCAAAGATAGAAAAACTGCCACACGAAATAGAAATGTGAAGAGCCTTACTCACCTATGTCCTGAAAGGATCTGGTAAACAGAAGAAACTAATGTATAGGTTATAGTAAAATCAAAAACTGCAGAAGGAAAAAGCGAATTATCTAGTTAAAGAATATGCATGAATAATCCCAGAAAAGGGGGATATGCCTAGGTTAAAAACTGGAATATTTTTAGAGGTCGACAGAAAAGGAAATTATGGAAAATCATGGTCCTCCATCGAAATTGCAATTTCTGTTTTGTTTTCTGCTGTTCGTTTTTTTCGTTTTTTCTCAGTTATATCTTAACTTCGATTCGAATACACGATTCTTGTGCAAATTGAATTTCTATCATCAATTCATTTCCTGGTGCCAGTGTTTCCAATTCTTATCGGTATACTTCAACTCTTGAAAAAAAATCTGATACATGCATCTGAAATCCAATAGCAAGACTATACAGATTTTATTTAACCATCTTTC
>JBBBDQ010001038.1:1090000-1217500 GCA_037127315.1 Ascarosepion bandense
TATTCACCTAGCTGCTAATATCCTTGAAAAAGAAATGAATCTACTTCTTCTTCCCCAAATATGAGTAAATACTTGTAGAATTGATTTTTATCTCCAAAAACTTTAAATAACTTGCACAAGGAAGAGATGCTTAAAAATCACCTAATCGTTTAAAGCATACTTTACCTTCCGAGGTGACACCGAACTTACGGGTATTACCTAAGAATTACCTAATACGCATTGCTCTTAGGTAAAAGGCTCCTGATGGAGATTACATTCGATTTACGCCTCTTGTGTGTCATAATGCGAATCACATGCTACTGTTATATTAGCGTTCTGAAATGTGTTGATCACTAAAATCATTTTTATGTTAGCTCAAGAACCTTCCGACCCCCACCTCATATCTTTTCTTACGGATATTTACACCCTTGTGCAAATTATTTGAAACAAAACGAATAATCTCTTACTAGAATCTTTCACACTTTCCCTGATCTCTTATACGCCGTCTCTTGGCGATGTTTTTCTCTTGCTACCGTATTTTCCTTTATGTTTTGGACTGATCGATCCAGTTTGCTTTTTTCCGCTTAATAATACGAGAGACACTTGAAAGGCTGACACCAACAATAACCGCAATCTTCCTGTAAGGCTTGCCACTGTGTTCGTGCAGCGTTACAATTTTTGTACGCTTTCTTCGAGTAACGTCAATCGAAGACAATAGCTGTAATGCAACTAATCGACAGTGGATTCAATATTATCTGGACGTTATAAACATCTGAGGCAATCACGGATGACGCAATATTTTTCAAGTCCAAACAAATTTCGTCATAAACCCCGGAAATAAATTCATATTATTACACACCACTACAAATGATTTAATCTGAGGAAAAAATAAAAATCGATTACACCCTGTAACAAGGAGTCTAAAATTTACGAGATTGTAAAAGAAAGGAAACTAAGACAGTTTTTTCAAATAATTTACACAAGAGTTTATGGCAACAATGCTTTTCATTAAATCTGGGCAGTGATAGTCAATTAATTTTCACAAAGGTAGAAAAACCACACTCTATCATAATTATTGCTTCAATCAGTGGAGATATTTTTTTTTCAAAGAGTTGAATTGATTTATTTTAATCTGTTGATTACTTTACAATATCTTTTGCTTACTTTTGGTAATTATATGTATTTGTCCTTTGGGAATAAAATATTCTTCTGATAGCAATACATATAAATAAATAGTTTTTATTCAGCGTTGTCAAGCGAACATAATGTTGTGCATCAAATGTAATAACCTTTGTAATGTGCGTATTAATTTCATAGCAGACAAATCATCCACTTATGACTTTCCAAAAGAACGGTAAACGCACATATATATCTTTAAAGCATTTTATTTAGTACAATGCAGAAAGTATTTCCTTTCTTATTTTCCGACAGAATTTTGTTAAAATCAATGAGATTCAGCTACAGGACTCTTTCTGTTTTAATGGAATTTAAATTTCTTTTATAAATCTTGTCTTATTTTGGTCAAGCTAGATGTGCCTTCGTAGTCATTCTGAGAAAATGATAAGGTAAAGCATTATTCATTTTTCTTGATTGTTTCTATCGAATAGCTACATTAAAGTATTTTCGCTGAACGATGGGCAGGACACATGTATATTATTTTTCTTTTACTAAGCGTTGGACCTATCTCAAGGGAGATAACTCTCTTCACGCTGTTTTCTATTAGTGATGTATTCCGTGGAAATTTTTCTTTTTTAGTGGGGATAGTGGAGTGGTTTTCTCGTTGCATTCCCCACAGTATCTTTCAGTTAACTTGATCTTGATTTATTTGAGCTCATCTCTTTTTGACTACTAGTAGTAGTCGTGGCTCTGGGTGGCACAGTCCTATGGTTAAAAGAATTTGGATGAATTCCTCCTAGGAGTATGTGAATGAGTAGCGATATATTAAGTTTAATTAGGTACGTCATCGTCACCACAGGCCCGTGGTACAGTTGGTATGACATCAGCTTAATAACGCAACTGTCTGGGTTTCAATTCTTGGTAGTGGATGCTCACTGCTGATGAGTCCCAAATATAGAATAAAACGGCCGTCTAGTGCTTTCTGGATTCAGTTGAGGTCTAATAAAAATTTGGTGAATTATATATATATATATATATATATATATATATTAGTTAAAGTAGAAATTGAGGTTTACATTATCTTCCTTCTCTAGAGACAGTAAATCTGTAACAAATTGCCTTTTCAAAAAACCATACAGTCAACTGCTATTATGAGAAATTACTACGAGTTTTTGTCTGTTTTACATTATAGGGCAACAGTACATTTGAACCACCAGTTAATGTCACCTGCTTTGGCAAGGAAACGATTTTGTCTGTTTTACATTATAGGGCAACAGTACATTTGAACCACCATTTAATGTCACCTGCTTTGGCAAGGAAACGATTAGGTTTGCTGTTGTATTTATTTCTGTTATTCATAGGAATATACAACTTTTACACTTAAACCATAACCTCAAGTCATTAGTAATACTGATGTTGCTGCACCTGTTGAAATAATAATAACAATAATAAATATTTCTATGCTACATAAGGATGGGTCCTATCTCCTTACATCCCAAGTAATTAAAAGCGTCGTCATTTGCATGCGCTGATTTTTTTAGGTTTGAGTTTTGTTTAACAGCATATCAACATCTGTAGGTTATTTAATGCCAGAAAGATTGGGTTTTAAGTTTGTTGTTTTTAAATAGTTGGTTATAGTGAGAAGATTGATTTAGTTAAATTTTGATAAAAAATTAAATTATTTTTAATTTTAGAAAACTGAAGATGTCTTCTAGTTTTGTATTAAAATGGATTGCTGGAAATAATATTCACGTTCTACATAATTTGATATTTCACTTTGCAGTCTTCCATATCAATAAGAAAGCACGTTGTTTTTGTTGTTTTTGATCGAGGTGTCTGGACGATTAGTTATGATTGTTCTGTCTGTGTATATTTTAAAGTCCCACGAAACTGCTACAGATACTATCTATGTAACCGGGTCTAGGTGAAGATTATACCAGTTACTTGAAGTTTCCTTTCCGTAAAAGTTCCATATATTCCAGTGCATATATTGGCCCACACTATCATGACAAGAAGTATATTCAGTAGGTTACAATATCATAAAACCTGACATAAGATTGTTAATTGTTTCTGGATATTTATTACAGAATTTGCATTTTTTCAATTTTTCAGTGTTTCGTAATTTAGCAAACAATAGTAGTTTACAGCAAGAATAAAACCTTTGGTTTCAACTTTTACTCTGAACTACGTAACCACTGATGAGTAAGTGGTTTGTCTAAATCAGCTTATGTCGCACGGGTAGATTATTAAACCTAAAGAAGCTTATGTTGACATCATTTCTTATTGTTACATTGCATTTGTTTTTGCTTTATTTTTAGAATCTTTGTCTCTGCAGTACGTATATTATGGTTTATTTTTACTTTTCACCCACTTGGAATTTAATTTCCTGGATACTTTTATTTTTGAATAAAGTTTTTCTTTATTTCTTTCGTAGTGATCTATAGTTTCCGGTCAATTGTAACCTGAAAACTGTTGTGGTTTTGTAAGAGAGTTCTCGTTGAACCAGTCCTCTGCCTTCTTTGGATTTTAGCACAAACAGACGATCAGCATCAGCCTTAGAAAAATGATGTATGCGGTGGCAAGTGAGAAGCTTTCCTGTTTGACATCTATTGGCTTTATGTCAGCTATGGTCCAACTAATAATGTTAAATGTGTATCGCCTCAAGAGGGACAACGAAACTGTTTATGGAGGTAGTTCTATTTTGTGAATACAACACAGCATTTTACACGCCTGTAGCATTATTTTCTTACTTTCTTCTTCATTTTGGTGTTTAAATTTGAGCTTGAGTTTTGTTTTAACGGCATAACAAACTTAATGCCAAAATGTAGGTATTTTTTATGTAAATTTATAGTGAAAAGATTGATTTTGTCAGATTTTGATGAACATTTTTTTTATTTTGGAAAACTGAAAATGTCTTCCAGTTTTGTATTCAAAGATGAATTGTTGGTAATATTTTTTCCTTCAAAAATGGTTTATGGCAATAATTCTTTTCTTTAAAAAATGTATTGTTGGTAATATTTTTCTTTAAAGATTTTATTTTCTATAAAAGTCTATTTTTATGAATATATTTCTATAAAAGTTTATTTCTATAATTTCATAGTGTTTTGACCCCAGTTTGGGGTTAATTATTTGCTAATAGCTGGGACCCTAACAGATGCTACCACCCCGGGTCAGGGTGGACCTGGAAACAACAGCAATTAAGAGGTGGTTCTATGCTCCACACAACCTCTCAATAAGAGGCCTTGTTGCTGGATGCAGTTTACGGTCATAACCAGGACCACAGTTTAGAGTATTGAGGTGGCAGTTTAAGTCATTGTTGCATCATAACCTTCGCCTTAAGTCCATAGCAGTTATTCTTTCTCGTTTTAATAATCATCTCTTGCTAATAGCTAAGATAATACGTTTCTGTCTTAACAGAGGATTCTTGTCGCCGACTGCTATTTCTAGTTGTTGTTATTATTATTATTATTATTATTATTATTATTATTATTTCAATTTCTACTATAATCTCACTATCTAACAAGTCTGTGGAAAGACCTAATGCAGGTAATGTTTTTTTTTCTTTTTGATATGGCAACTATTCATGATTTGTTTTTTAACTCCCGTATCATCACTAGCATGGACAAGGTTTTTCTGTGTGGGATAAACATATCAAAACATTTTCGTATTTCTCTGAAGCTGGGATTTCACGGTAGTTTTCCAGTGTATTGTTGTGTTTCTTTTTCATCATTCCAAGCGCACCTACTATGACCGGCAATTTTCTTGTTTTCACTCTTCACATTTTCTTCTATTTCGATTTCCATGTTTTTTTTTACTTCAATACTTTTTCAAATTCCTTGCCTAATATATTACAGTTTTTTTGGGAAAGCCATATATATTAGAATTTAAGTTTTTTTGTTTTTTTTTGTTTTTAACAATTATATTTGGCTTATTTGCGTCAATCTTCTTGTTTGTAAAGATATTTTAATTCCATAGAATTGTGATGTTTTCTATTTCTGTAACCTGTGCGGAGTGATGTTTAAACAATTGTGTATTGACTGCTTTTCCAAAGTTTTTGCACATTGTCTTGTGTAAATATTAATCCACTCTATCGTGACAGTTTTTCATATTCAATTGCCGCAAGTAGAGAGTATCCTGAGATTAGACGGGCTATGGTTTTCTTATATTTGTCGCAAAACATGTATTTTGGATCCATAACGGATGATGTATTTGCATTAAAAGTTCGTAGGAGAAAGAATCTGGTTCTCCGCTAAATCATTCTGTTTCAGCCTTTAATTCAGACACCCAAATCATTCTGTTTCAGCCTTTAATTCAGACACCCAAATCATTCTGTTTCAGCCTTTAATTCAGACACCCAAATCATTCTGTTTCAGCCTTTAATTCAGACACCCAAATCATTCTGTTTCAGCCTTTAATTCAGACACCCAAATCATTCTGTTTCAGCCTTTAATTCAGACACCCAAATCATTCTGTTTCAGCCTTTAATTCAGACACCCAAATCATTCTGTTTCAGCCTTTAATTCAGACACCCAAATCATTCTGTTTCAGCCTTTAATTCAGACACCCAAATCATTCTGTTTCAGCCTTTAATTCAGACACCCAAATCATTCTGTTTCAGCCTTTAATTCAGACACCCAAAACTATCGATGAGTGTTAACTTTATCAACACCGATCTATTAACACGATCTGGATATTGCCTATGCAGAAGTTTGTCTTGCCATCGTTGCTTAACCTGTTCAAAAGCTTTATACTTAGCTTTTTTAATTTTTTTTTTTTTTTACTGCAACAGTGGTTTCCTAGATTTTGTTTTGGTTTTCTATAGAATCTACTAAATATAAAAACCTTCTTCATTAAATATTTTTCTTGTCTTGTATTTCTTCTTCTTCTTCTTCTTCTTCTTCTTCTTATTATTATTATTATTATTATTTCTTTTTTCATCATAATCCTATTTCTGCTATGGTCGCAATACCTACTAAGTCTGTAGGAAGACCTAAGGCAGGTCGTGGTGTGTTGTTATGGCTCTATTTCATTTCTTTCTATCTCACACAACACCCCTAGCGTTGTATACACAAAGTTCTCCTTATTGTGTGGGTTGTACTTAACAAGACAATGTTTCGTATATCTCTTAAGCTGAGGTTTACAGGGATTCTTTCAATGTATTGTCTTGTTTCATTTTTTTATCATTCCAAGTGCACCTACTATTAATAGTATAACTCTTGTTTTCAGTTTCCACATTTTTTTATTTTAATTTACACGTCTTTATATTTTGACAGTTTTTGAAATTTCTTGGTTGCTATGTTACAATCTACTAGTTAAACCATAACAATTAATTGGCAAGTCTTTTCTTTTTGGTCTTAACAATAATATCTGGGTTATTTGCTTCAATTTTCCTGTCTGTGTAGATGGTGTAATCCCATAGAATGCTGACATTTTTTATTTTTGTAACCGGTGCTGTGTGATATTCGTACATTTGTTTACATATTTTCCATGGTGTTTGTACATTGTCCAATGTAATTATTATTATTATTATTACCTTTGCTTTGATTGTCTGTTCGAGGTCAAGATATCTCAAGACCCGCTTGATAAATTTGGGTGAAAATTTCAGGGATGATTGGCTCCATAACTGACAGCAGATTATTAGATTTGGGATTTAATCCGGTACGAGGTAATGTTTCTGGGCTATTTTTTCTTTTGTTTTTCCCAAATTTTTCGTACTTTTCACATGCCAAATACTGAATTTATTTTTTGGTTTGTTTTTTTGTTATTTTTTATTATTATTGTGATAAATACATGTTTTAGTTCGGTAAGAAAATTTATTCAGATATATTTTTGTTCCATTTGATATCATTCCCAAATCCCAAAGTAATTACATATATTATTTTTACCTTGCTGTGCCGGATTCTATTGATTTCTATCTCTGAATACTTGTATTGGCCTAGTTTCTCAAATATTTACCAAGATTTATTTTTGACGGCTGTAGCTACAACATCTATCAGAAGATATATAATTTCAATATAATTTTTACATTTATGTTTGATCAATTTGATTAGATTTTCTTACCAGTTTGACCCCTTAAATACCTGAGTGTGTTTACCTCATAATCTATAAAACTTTGGGTGGCTTATGTTTCCACCAATTCTCTTTGTACGGAAGATTGAATGCGCGTTATATTAACCGATTATTATTATTATTATTATTATTATTATTATTATTATTATTATTATTATTATTATTATTATCATTTTGTGGAACAGAAACTCAGTAATTTTCTTCAGTTTGATTAGATTAGCAATTTAATCGAAAGAAAAAATGTAATCAATATTTCGTTAGTGTGAACATCTAAATTTAACCAAAATTCAAATTTATATTTTCTTTTGGTGTATACTGTTTAATTTAACGAATATGTTTTACGTTGACAAACTGGTTTTTGTTTTGTTCATGCCGCTAAATTGCAAAAAATTAAGAAAATATAATTATGCCAACTTTTGTGTAACGTTATCTTAACTTAATAAATTCCACGAAACCAAAAAAAATGCAATTTAAAGTAAATTCAACACAAAGCTAATATTCAGTTAATATCTAACACGGAAATTTAATCTAAATTCAATTCTCTTCGAAGCGGAAGTCAGACTACAATCAGCCACTTCATATTTCAAACATTGTGAGTGTATGCACACAGGTCTCTGTCTGTGTCTTTGTGTAAGTATTTGTGTGAATGTGTTCTCTGTGAGTTTATACTTGATTTGTGTTCATATGTGTGTGTTTGTGTCTATAAGTGTGCATCTTCATGTCTGTGGATAAAGACAATGGTACTTCGGAAAAAATTAACAAATTTTAAGGAATTGAAACGGGTATTTTTCTTCTTTCTTTTTATCTCATAATTGCCAGAATGTCTAGTGTAAAATATTAAAACAAAATAATTTACTTTAAAAGATGAGAAAACAATGTTGAAATAGAGGCAATCGGAGGCCTAAGCTCAGATTAAATCGACACCATCGGGGACCTAGGCTCGACTCAAATAGACACTGTTTGAGGCCTAGTTTCAGCTCAAATAGACATTATCGGAGTCAAAGTCTCAGCTAAAATAGACACTATCGGGAGCCTATACTCAGCTCAAATAGACAATATTGGAGACCTAGGCTAAACTTAAATAGAAAATGTTGGGTGCCTAGGCTTAGCTGAGCCTTTGTCAGAAATAATTACTGTCGTCATCTGTTAAGTTATATATAAAAGAAGTCATGAAATTATATAGAAACAACAGAAGAATGTGATATCTATACTAGTAATACCAAAATCATTCAAATAACTAGGAAGTGCAACACCGAAATCCGAAGATAGAAAAAAGTCTTCCAAAAGCTAAGGAAAGTATTCAGAACTAACACACTACATTAGGGGTATAGGGTGCTGCGGCTGTCACGCTATAATCAACAGGCAAGTCAATAAAGGTTAACAAAACTTTGGTTTGTTTTTTGGTAGAGTTTTTTTATCATTTCACCCCAAGCACGGCAGGGCTGCTACTTGGAGGTAAGAGATTACAGAGAGAGAGAGAGAGAGAGAGAGAGAGAGAGAGAGAGAGAGAGAAACTGAGTGCAGAAATATTAAGGAAAGAATAAAAACTGAACGGGATTGAAGAAGACAGTATATTACTATTGACGATGTATTTAAAGTTTTGGAGATTGTACTTATCAGGGAAGGAAGAAAATGAAAGGAAGATCTACAGGCAGAAGGTGCGAAAAAAGGAACTATTCGACTAGAAGAGACGATTATATTTAACTATTTCAATCATAAAAAGGTGGGACATTGATGCCAATCTAGTAGCGTGCTTAAATCCATTTCTTCCTGGCTCGAAGGAAAAAGGCTCGTCAGAACAACATACATGAAAATATTTTAGAAAAGACAGAAAGACTCTACGTCACGTCAGTGAGAAAAGGACTAAAGTCATTATTGATTGCACTGCAGATCTTTCTTACGATTTTGAAAAGAACCTCCAGAATCACCCGAACAGATATGACAGCATGATAGATTTGTAAATGTGCTGGAAAGACTGACTAGTAAAACTTTTTGGCACGGTTCAGTGACTCAATTTTCCAAGCAGTAGATACATCTAATAATTCGATGTAGTCGTTCTACTTCAGGTCGCTCGAAAGATTGAGGCCAAGTCGGTGCAGCCTTTTGCTCTCTACGAGACCTTGATCAGACAAGCTGATGACAGGCAGGATAATTTCTCTGTGGCAGTTAAATGAGATCAATTTTTTTAGAGGCATTAAATTTTACAAGGCATTTCTTCTCCCAGTTAGCTACTAATTGAAGTATTTTTTCAAGACCAACAACCGGGTTTACTTTTTCATATTCTACTTGGATAATGACGGCAAAAGGTAGACATTGATGCCATGAGTCAAAAAGTAGACATCTACAGGCTTTCACATTTAAGGAGTTCTTTACAATTCTGCTTAATTTCGCTATCGAAACATTCATCGCTAGATCAAAAACAAGCAATTTAATCTGTTAATTTACTTACATACCTTCTAAAAGACTAGGAGAGTGAACAAAATGCTCTTTCTGTCTGCCAAAACACGGTTGATGTAACTTAATAAAAACAGTTTTTAATATGTGTAAAGGCTGGGTGGACCAGTCTCTGCACAAGTCGTTCCTATATACTTCTTCCCAATCTGGTCAGGAAAACCACTGGGTTTAACGTATACTGCAATGAAATGTACCTTATCTTATATTCGCATGAACAGGTTGTCCAGCCCGGGTTTTCAGTCACTAATGTATGTGAGTAATTAAGAAAATATTATGTTGCTGGTGGCTAGATGTGATTTCAAAGGTCATAGCTAAGATTAGAAACCAATTACACTTCTGCTGATAAGAGTTGAAGGTGCTTTCTTGAAGCTGTGATTGCATGTTTGTCACGCCTACACATTTGCGAATACGCTGGCTTCTATGAAGTCGAAGAAATGGTTTGTCGATGACAGGGAGTAAGAGAAAACAAATTGAAATTCCACAAGGTTATGTTGCTCCCTAATTTAGTTCTTTGATGCCATTCCCTCTCCATAACTATCATATGTTCTGATTCATAAGATAATTTTACGAAACAAATGAATGGTAGAAATATTTTTACTTAATGTCGCTTTTATTTTCAAATAACGTTGGTCACTCTTTTTTAACAACGTATTTTTTTTTAATCATCTCACCCCAAGCAAGGCATTCCACTGCCACTATTGCGTATGGGGCTACATAGGAGAAAGTAAAGAGAAGTAGTGGTTACACATAGGGAATGTCAGGAGGAAGGTGACAGATGAGTAAGGATAGCGAGGATGAGGGTTGGGCAGATGGGAAGAGTGTTTGATAGAATGGGAGCAGGTTAGTGTGTTAGGAGGTGTCTATTGACCTTACATTTAAACTCCTGGAGATAGTAGCCGTCGGGGAAGCAATCATTTGGAAGAGAATTCCACAGTCGGGAAGTGCGAGGAAAGAAACTGTTGGAGTAGAAGTTACGGCTGCATTTTATCGGTTTCACTGTAAAAAGGTGGGATCTAGTTGCTAATCTAGTATCTCGTTCAAATTCGTATTTAGGGGACACTAGTGATCTAAGTTCATCGGAGCAGAAGCCATGAAAGTATTTATAGAAGAGACACAGGGAAGCCACGTCGCGCCGGTGCTAGAGACTGCAGGCGGTCTGCCAAGTCGGTATCGATCACATTACAGACCCTCCGCTGAACCTTATCGAGAAGCCCGAGGAGAAGAGCAGGGGCACCCGACCAGATATGGCAGCAGTATTCAATGCACGGGCGGATGGTAGATTTATAAATATGCAGGATAGATTTAGACGGAAAAACTTCCGGGCCCTACACAGAGAACCGACTTTCATAGCAGCGGATTTAGCAATGCATTCGATATAGTATGTCAAACCTGTGTGAAACTAAATATTTCTCTTTCAGTTAACTGCAATACGTGTTACAAGCATGTTCTCGAGACATGACTGAGTAGGCAGAAGATTTTCCCGAAGTTGGTTGCCGTTAGTCTATGTGGTAGACAGGTTGAATTTGATTCATTTACTTACGAGCAAATACCTTTATTGTATCGTACGAAGTATGCACATCTGATGAGGTGTTATCTCTTGTTGTGAGGTGTTGTAAAATAAAGTCTCTTTGAGAATTTATGATAAAAGAAGTAGCACTTTCAGATGTTCTCATTGGTTAGATATGTCTTTGATTTTAGATATAATCAATATTTGTTTTCAGCAATAATGGAAACGTCATCTAGCTTCTATAGAAATTACAAAATATTCTGTCTTTTGAATGTATTAAATTTAATCCCAATTAAAACCTTTTCAAAACTACAAAATTTATTCACATTCTGTTCTGCAATATATATATATATATATATATATATATATATATATATATATTAAAACTTCAGTTCTCGAACTTAATTAATTTCCAGAAATCGTTCGAATACCGACTATCTGGGAAATAGAAACAATTTCTCTCATGAGAAGAATTCGCCGCAATCCTATTTCGCCATTATTTGCTTTTTCACTTCAGTCCTGTGGATCAGAACTTTCCTCTTAGTTTTGCTGCAATCAGTTTCTTCAGTAAAATTAGGCTGGATATAAAATTAAATTGAATTAAACAAAATATTTATATATATATATATATATATATATATATATATTGTATTTTAGCAACAATCTAAATTTTATACAGGTTCTGTTAAAGAAAACTGAAAAGGTACTGCAATGGAGCTCTTTATTTCATTTTTCTTGTGTCGTATAAGTGTTTTTTTTATCTGAATATAACTTGTTTAAAAATTGCGTAAATGTTCAGCATATCCAACTGCTTTCGGTTAATCATCATTTTAGAGTATAGTTTGTTTTTTTTTCATGGAGTTTATGTATATATCAAGAGATATAGGAATCTTTTATTTCCCGAACAAGCTCAGAACATTACGTCCGTGTCTGATTAAATGGATATTAATTGGTCGATGGTCAGAGACCTATAACGTGATTCTTTGTTATATGCATATAGTATTAAGCCTAATATAGTTATTTCTGAGGGTTTTTTTTAATCAAGAATGCAGTTCATACGGGTCATATGAGTTAATAAATAATATTCGTTTTCTTTAAAGTGTGTTTTATTGCCGTAAACACCGTTTTTAGAAATGTAACTAAATCCAAAATATATTCCCGCATTAATTTAGTTGAAAACAAAAAGAAATTGGTAATCTTAAAATAATTAAAGAAATCTGTCCTTAACTTCACCTATAAATTTTGTCAAGAAGATAAACTTTTATTTTTAGACGTTCTTGTGGAAAACGTAACTTTGTTTCACCCTAAAACCACTAATAAAACTTACTTTTATGATTTATTTTCCTCTTAGATACAAAATAGGCCTTATAAATAATTTCCTCAAGAAAATACATGAGAGTCTATAATCTCGTCTACTTTCCTTAGAGGACTTTAGTATTTAAACAGCTGTTAGTTAACAACAGTTTTCCAAACTACATCATTGATGACTATATTAGACAGTCTCTTTCGAACGTAACGGTAGATAAAAACAATAACAAAAACATTTTTATAAAAGCCAAATACATGTTAACTATAAGCACGATTACGTCTCTTTTAGTTAAAGAAATATACAATCCTAGTCAATCAGAAGAAGAAAATTAATTATCCACAAGAAGAAATTCAGACAGCTAACCTCATTATCAACAACAGCAAGACACTTGCAAGTTCTAACTTACAGAAAACCAATTCTGTCAATAGTATATTAGATTATACAATATGATCGTGCATTTGATGCTTTCTGATTTAGAAAACTCGTACATAGAAAATTTGATTACAGGAACCTGGTTTATTTTGATTGCAATCAAATGCAAAGCTAACAATTTCTTCGCTAGAATTCTGTCACTGTTATGATATAAAAAACATTTGCATCTGCCCCTTTCAATATCAGAAATCGTATATATATATATATATATATATATAATTATTGTTAATCAGTTTTTGGTGATAAATCAATTAGACCAGTACACATTTTATTGTGTTCAGTATTTATATATTGTAGAGCATTTGAATATTTTTAATTTGGAAACCAGTTAATTACGCAACATTGGTTTCAACCTTTCGGTATTTTCAGGCGATTTATGATAATTGATTTTTCAACGTTTACAAACGTACAACAGGGATTTTTACGAAAGCGCAACTGGAAGTTCTAAACAACCCAAATTTCTAAATTAAAGAGCAGTTAATTAAGCATCATAAACGCTTTCACCAAGATTTGTATGATCCTATGGTGTATTTTGGGGTGTGATTACATCTGGACATATTTTATAATCTTTCATCTAGTAATTTAGCAATCCAGAACAAACCAAAAAAGTGTGTTGAAGACCCTTAAGTACTTCCTTCCTAATTTTCAATTTCGGTTGTTTAAAATTCCCAGTCCTGTTTTCCCAGTCCAGCATTATTAACTATTAGATCTACTTTATTATTGTTGCGAAATTTTTTAAAAATTATAAGTTTAACAATTTATTAGATTTAGAATGTTATTCATATATTAAACGAGGAAGAGAAAAAACGCATAGCTCATCTCAATTTAATCAAATATTAATACCAATGCCCCCAAGATTATTTTTTAGTCTGCCCACATAATCTCCAAATTAGAAGTTGCTTTACTATAATTGATTCACATTGTACATACAACAAGGCCTCTTTGATTAAAGAGGTTTTGCTTGTTTTTAGCCTTTTAAAACCAGTCAATTTAAAATAAACCACATAACTTGACAAGACACAAGAACTGTCGAAACAAAATAGCTAATTTTGTAGTGATATTATCACATATCCATGTTATAATTTCTGAATAAATATTATTAGCTTTATTTGTATTGAGCACCTTTTAAAGAATAGTGTTTTTGGGACAAGGAATATTATTCCATCCATACGTACCCTATACTCGTGTATATATATATATATATATATATATATATATGTGTGTGTGTGTGTGTGTGTGTGTGTGTGTTTCCTTAAATAATATAGACAAGTTTTGTCTATTTATTTTATGTAAATCTTTTTCTTATTATCTGGTAAGCTTAATGGCATTATCATTAAATGAAGAAAGAAAATTACATTATTGATACATAGCATTTTAATCCAATTTAAGCTCTCTTCTTACATAAGACATTTCCAACGATGTCAAATTACATAAAATAAATAGACAAAACTTGTCTATATTGTTTAATGAAATATGCATTAAGTGCTGCCTAAATGCACACAATTTATATATATATATATATATATATATATATATATATATCGTTTGATCATGTTATTATTTATTTTATTTACATGAGTGTAACCGCTTGTCAGTTTTTACATTGGGGGTAGTTGTTTCTACTTGGTTTTCGTTTGGTATTTATGGTGAATTGTGTTTGTCATAAAATTGCATTATATATTGTATTTATTTGTTTTGAATATATTAGTATTTAAGTAAGTATTTATTTCGATGCCTGCATCTCTTCATTATTTATTACTTGTTTAGTATTTTACTTTCGTTTTCAAAGGTGATTGTTGTTAACTTTACCCCCTAACACGGTTTGATATTTATGTTATTATTATTGCGTCGGGCCACCCTATTTATGATTTCGCAAACAAAAATCAATGAGAGAAGAATAACCACAACAAACAAATACCCAATTATCCGCGAACCAAACCCGCTAAAGAAATCCACACGTAAAACCGACATATACATTTACCATAATATTAAAACTTACTTGAGGTAACACTCATTACACAAAAAATGCACATACGCAAATATACGCGCACACATATATATATGTATATTAATGACCTGCTGGCCACTCGTATTCTAGGATACCCCTCTACCAGGGCGGCTAGCTAATTCCCATTGAAGACGCCTGGTCAGACACACTTGAGTTTGTTCAACACCCACAGAGCCCACCTGTGGTTTATACTGCAATTATGCTGAGCGGACTATAGTTACATTTTCTGGGTGATAGCGAGTGAACAACAGTCTGAACCAGGGCGTTCAAACCCTTCAACGCGATTTCACTCACAAGGCTTGGGTCAACCCGTGGTATTGTATTCAGGTACTTTCCAAAGTTGCCGCACACTGGTGTGATTAGAAACCGTATTTCATGGTCAGAGAGCGAACGTTTTAACCACTTGACCACGCGTTTATAATATGCGTGCTTGTAATACATATAATAATACCAATGATAAAATAAAAAAAGGAGAAATAGAAAAAAAAATCAACAAAGCCGCACAGAAAGACATGCAATCACATGCAAAGCTAGCAAATCCTGCACTTGAATTCAGCCGTTGTCTATATAAATTCTAATTTTAAATATATTTTTACTCTGCATCTTTGCTGTCAGATATCGCAAAGGTGAATACTTTTCTGCTTTCAAGATTTAACTGCAGCTTATTTGATAGAGCAACAGGATATCTACGTATGTACATAAATATATATGTATGAAAAGATTCGTGGCCGATTCATTCTCATTCAGGTGGATATTTCAGCTGTCTTTTTGATGCTGCTGGCCTGGGAAGCCAATCACAATACGCAACACAGTTAAAAAGAGCGTGAAAACTATACCACGGGTTCATCAGAGTCTTTTTACTGAAATCTTGTAGACGATAGTTGTGCTAGCAAAAAGTTAGAAGTCATTGTGGCCGATGACCTGAACGGACTGGTTTTGTTAAAAAATGCTCATCACCTTGATCAGATGAATCCAACTTTCCCAGAAACTGTAACTAAGTTCCGCAGTAGATAATTAATATAAATGCGGTAGATCCTCAGGTGGGCTCTGCGAGTGTTGAACAAGCACAAATATGTTTGAAGAGATGTTTGTACTGGGAATTCGCTAGCCGCCTTAACATACGAGTGTACACGGACAAAGTGTAGCCAGGCATTATGAATGTGTGGTATTTGGTCGTATGGAACGTTCTCATTGTAAGCATGAGAGCCGTATTATAATTCAAACATTCGAATTAAGAAATTAACCTTTCTGATTTTTTCGCTTTGAGAAGCAATCTCATAATGCTGCGCTGTCGGTAAATGTCTAAATGCTATGCAACAAATTGTCCCAAAATTTGCGAGCAAAACGAGGCACAGGTCGATGGGTTGATTCTATTGGCCTTGTTTTAATTGGTGACCACCGATTATTATTTCTCTTCAATAACCTCTAAGTAAGCTCTGCTCAGCATAGTTTCAGTTAACCCATTTTGAAAAAGAATAACACAAGTTGACCTGAGCATGACGGTTATACGAGTATCCAGCTGTTATATATACGTGTGTATCTTTTTTTTTAATCATTTCACACCGGGCAAGACGTAAATGCCACTGATGTGCGGGGGGCTACATAATTGAAAGAAAATTAATTAGAGGAGAGAGAAGAGGATTACAAACCAATTAGAAAGAAGCAATAGAAAGATGAAAATGCAGGTGTGATGACAGTTGCAAGGGGGCAAAGAAAGGGAAGGATATACGGAGTGGGGGAAGGGCTAGAGTCAAGTGGTTAGTAGATGAGTATTGACATTGCATTTAAATTTCTGGGGGTTGTAGCCGTCAGGAAAGCAAGAATATGGGAGCGAGTTCCACAGGCGGGAAGTGCGAGAGAAGAAGCTGCAGGAGTAGAATTGTCGTCTGCATTTGTCTAACCTAACTGTGAATAGATGGGACCCAGTTGCCATTCTGGTTGCACGAGTAAACACCTGTTGAGGACGCACCAGTGATTTAAGTTCGTCCGAGCAGAAGCCATGAAAGAACTTATAGAACAGACAAAGGGAGGCCACATTTCGTCGGTGGGGAAGTGGATGTAGTCGAGCCGCTAAGTCAGCACTATCATGTTACTAACTCTCCTTTGGAGCCTGTCGAGAACACTGAGGTGAGCGGCAGGGGCGCCTGACCATAAATGGCAGCAGTACTCCATGCAGGGTCGAATGGTAGACTTGTATATATGCAGGATGGATTCAGGCGGAAAGAACATCCTGTGTCGACACAGTGACCCAACCTTCTTAGCAGTGGATTTAGCTATGGATTCGATGTAGCGGTTTCATTTGAGATTAGAAGAGAGGGTAAGGCCGAGGAGACGCAGTGTATTGCTCTCAGGGAGAATCGCTTGGTCCATGCTTATGGGAAGCAGGAGAGATTGCCTTTGATGGTTGACAGACAACAGCTTGGTCTTGGACGCATTGAAGTTGACAAGCCACTTCTTGCCCCAATTCACCACAGAGTATAGATCCCGTTCAAGGTCAGCAGCGAGATTATGTCTGTCAGCTATGTCAGGTTTCTTACTGGTGCGGGAGTATATTGTGGTGTCATCTGCGTAGATGCCTACTTGGGACTTGATCTCATATGGGAGGTCGTTGATGAAAATAAAGAAGAGTGTCGGGCTCAGGATAGAGCCATGGTGGACACCGGCATTCGTGCTGTAGGATGAAGAGGAATGCCCATTCAAAATGTCTTCGTTTTGCGGTTGTTTAAAAAAGACTGGATTAAGTCAAGCAGGCGTCCAGTAATGCCGTCACCCCGTAGCTTGCAAAGGAGGCCAGAGTGCCAGACCCTGTCAAAAGCCTTGGATATGTCCAGAACAACTGGACGAGCCTCGCCTGACTCATCGAGGGTCTGGAGCATGTACTCCGTAAAGGTTGCTAGCATATCGGCAGTGGACCTGGCAAAGCAGAAGCCATATTGCTTGTTAGAGAAGTGTTTATGAGCAGTCAGATGTTGAACTATTTCAGCATTGATTATGGCCTCGAACACTTTCCCGAATATCGGTAGAAGACTGATAGAGCGATAGTCGGATGGGTCCGAGGGTTCACCACAATTCTTAAAAACAGGAACTACTGAAGAGAATTTCCAGCATGCAGGAAAACAGGAAGCAGAAAGGCAGTAGTTAAACAGTTTAGAGAGGACAGGGGAGAGTTCAGGGGCACACCTCTTAAGGACTATCACCGGGATTCCGTCGTCACCGCTCGCCTGATGGCGGTCAAGTTTTGCAATTACTCGGGATACTACCTTCGGGGTAATATGTACCTCGTGCAGTTTGGCCTCAGCTCTAACGGGGAAGTCGGGTGAGCATACTCCAGATGACTCAAACGTGGAGTTGGATGAGAATCTGCGGGCAAAGCACTCAGCTTTGTCATCAGATGATATGAGAACCTCAAATTCATGAATTAAAGGAGGTATAGAGGATTTGCAGTTGTTAAGCACGCGTTTGCATATCCGCCAGTAGTCCTTGGAGCCGAATTGCGGTCAGCTATGCACTGTCGCATTCTCTCAGCGAACAACCGTTTGGCGTCATTCAGGATTCTCTTGCACTTATTGCGAGCAGACGTGAATAGGCGCCTACTGTGATCAGATGACTGGCTCCTGAATAGTCGGAAGTTCCTGTGAGCAATGGCGGCCGAACAGGCAGGAGAGAACCACGGAGAGGAATGAGGTTTTAGGCAATACTTCCTGGTGGGTATGAAGGCATCAATGCCAGCTTTCACCCATGACGGGACCTCAGAGGCACAGTCATCAACTGGGAGATCAAACACTTTTCCCCAAGGAACGTTGTAGAGGAAATCGCGAAATGCATCCCAGTCAGCTTTTTGGTAACGGTAGTAGGTCCTATAGGTAGGAGGCTCCTGAGGGGAGTGAGATTGGAAAGAAATATTGAGAGAGACAATAGCATGGTCGGAATTGCCGAGCGGACAAAGCTGCAAGACTTGACAGGCGTCAGGAGCAGAGGTGAAACATATATCTAGTAGTGAGGAATGTCCGGATGAAGTGCTTGGGAAGCGAGTGGGGAAGTCCACCACTTGCGTAAGGGATTGGGAAATAGTGAAGTTCATGGCGTGGACACCCGCTAGATCAGTAAGAGAGTCATTAAGCCACTGAGAGCGATGGGCGTTAAGATCTCCGAATACAAATGTGTGAGCGAATGGGTGGCAGGAAATAGCCTTATCAATGTTGTCAGCAATGCTATCTAGAAGGGAGCAGTCAGGGGAGGAGGGAGAACGGTACAGAAAGAATAAGTAACTAACCGAACTGAGGAGAGACAGACGGAGACATACATACTGGTGGGCAGCAGATTCAAGTAAAGTCACCCTAGCTATGGGGAGGTGTTCGCTGACGTAAATCCCAAGCCCATGAATGTGGACAGTGGAATCCTTCCTTAAGAGGGGGAGATAGCCAGGGATGGAGAGGTTAGAAGAGGGAATAGAAGAGTTGAGGTTAGTTTTGCAAAGCGCTAGGATGTCCGGGGACCTTTCATGAAGGAAAGCTTCTACGCTAGGAAAGTTAGTACGAATGCCAAGGATATTAGTGAAGGAAAGGTTAAGGGCTTTAGGTGGTTTGATTTTAGCTGGTTTAGGGTTCTTTCTGCTTTTGTTCGTCATATGTTTTGTTTATAGAGAGGGACCTAGAGTAGAGGATAGAGGCGGTCATTATCCACGATCTGTGCTGGAAGGGAAACTGGCTAGAGCTCCAACAAGGTGTGGCCTCAGGGTTGCCCACCGAAAGTGCTTATAGGGACACCTATCCATGCGCGACATGGCACTACAAGAACCCCGATATTATACAACTGTTGGTCAGAGCAGCCGCTCTTAACGCTACGCAAGAGTTAGGGCTCCTAAATACCAGTCGGAAGCAGCAACCAGGAAACTGCCAACCCGGTACCTTCACAATGATGAGCCATTGCCACCAACCAGACAGATCGCAGGAAAATCACGGAAGCACCAATACTAAGGTCAGAAGTGAGAGAAGAGAAAGCCGGAGACCACATCCTAAACAGGGAACAAGGGGCAAGCCTCTATTCCAGTTCAATAGACCTGGGAGGAGTGTGAATCGGGCGATAGTTTGGTCTATCTACTCCAATTAAAAAAATAAAATAAATAAAAAAATTTAGGGGTGGCGAGTAACTTTTAACTTAGTTAAAGTCCAAATGGAACATAACGTCCAAAAAGTAAGAAAAAATAGAAAATAAAAAAACAATCAAAGACAGGTCGCATCGCTACGAAAATAAATTAAAAAAATATCCCAGAGCAATGTAATAATTTTTTAACCAAATGGAGCATAACGTCCAAAAAGTAAGAAAAAATAAAAAGTAAAAAACAATCAAAGACAGGACAGAGGAAGAAGAAGGAAGGAAAAATCTACATCAAAAAGCTAGAAAAAAATTAAAAAATAGAAAAATAACAAAACAAAAAACAAAACAAAAAAGACGACGAATGATTTCTCATACACTCTGGAAATTTGAGTAAAAATAATATTAAAAAAATAAATAAAAATAAAAGCTGTCAATCATAGATCCAAAGAAATATGATCACCCAAGCGTGTGTTATGTATAGTACTTAATTGACTGAGGGAAAATCACCCTATCTAATGCAGCCTGTTTGATGCCTATCCTTGTTCAGTGAATGGGTAACCATTAGGGCAGGTTGATTTTTCACTTGTTTTAGAAAATTAACACTGCATTTAATGTAAAAGCTGCAGTTTAATTTGATAACCATTGCCACTAAACATTAGATTAATAACATTTGCCAAATTTTGAGCGTTTTCTTTTTAAAATTGTCTGAGAAATGTAGAGAAATACCTAATTTGCGTAGCATTTGGCTTACAAACTAACTTCCTCATTTAAAAACAAACCCAAATAAAATTAATATCGTTTGTATTAGATACATTGAATGTAAAATATATTGAAACCAGAATTCTAATTTTGAAACCGTATAATAAAATATGCTATTTTTTACCGTATTTGATAAAAACTATAACAGGTTAAAAAATGCTACTCAATGAATAAGATGTGTTAGATCATTTGGTGTATCAGAAATAATAAAAGCAAAAAAACAAATGACTTCATAATACAGCTGGGTACAAAATATTTTTTAATTTGCATTGTTTATTGAAAATCACACTAAATGAATGCACTGTATAAGAAATTGTGATAACAATATAGTTAAATTCTTCAGTATAATTTTCATTTGAAGTAAATGACGGTCTTATTTGGTAGAAAAATGATTGAGTAATAATATACTTGTGCCTTGCATCTAGTCTATATAAGATTTATAAAGCTTCAGTAAATTATACACTTTGTGAGGCTGTGCTATAAGAATTTCAATAATCCCAGAATGAAATGCCAAAGCTACGATCTCAAAACCTAATCTTAATTTTTAAACTCATTACTTCAAAAAACGGTAACGATTTGTTAGAAAGTATGTAGTCATTTATCATGTAAAACTTTCAAGCTGAGGGTACTACTTTGGTTCTAAAGATGACTTGCACGTATAACCATCATTTACGTATTAGCATATTACCATGCAATAAATTCGTAGTTAAATAAGATAAAACTATATTATTTTTCAACATGTATTCTTTGTCAATGCACTTAACTCTGGTTTTCTCAATTCATTACATGGCTCGAAAATTTTGCAGTAATCACTTTTGAACCAGATTCATTTATCACTGCCTGTTTTGCTACAGACTTATTGATCTATACTCCCACATGTACATGTGTGATTAAATGTGTGTGTTACAATAAAAAAACGATCCATACACTGATATAATGCTCTTAAATGCAGAAGCAGAAATAATAAGATTATGATAACAATAGGCAGAAGAACGAAACTATATTTATGACTTTTCCTAATTCCAGTCAAATACAAATCCAATTAAATATATAATCCTCCGGTTTGGTTGCTCAACACTACTTAAAAGATTGTTATAAAAATAACAATGTCGATCATAAATATTTTTGCTCCAGTTAAATATTTATTGCAATTTGAAATCACCTTCAACATCAGGAATAAAATATTGGAAAGAATATTAAAGAAATAAAAAACATACATTGAATTATACTTAGAGAAACTATTTAAATATTATTTCAGTAAAAACGCTTCCGATTCAGATATAATAATTAAATATATATATATATATATATATATATATATATATATATATATATATATATATTATTTAGTAATGGTTACAAATAGAATTAAATTCCACAGTTATATGTTTACCTTTAAAATATTCATAATAGAAAAGTAGAGCATAAATATATAATAATAATAATAATAATAATAATAATAATAATAATAATAATAATAGCATGCTGTAACTCAATATCTATAAAGTTTTGCTGTTAAAACACCATCATCAGGTAGTAAAATGTAGTTAATTTATTTGGTAATATCTATATATATATATATAGATAAAGAAATTTAAAAAATAAAAAACAAATAAAAACATCAGAATAAAAAGATCATCTAAGTAGATGACTTAATTTGGGTGTGAGGTTTTAACCTTTTTAAAAAAGGGTGTGTGTAGACAGAAGTGTTTCAATATTTTGTCACTGAAAGCCAGACATGTCAAAATCTTTAAAGTGGAAAAAAGAGAAAAAGTTAAAGGAGAAAAAATAAAATGGGGAAAGAAAGAAGAAAGAAAACAAGAGAGAGGAACAAGAAAAGTGAAAGAGAAAAACTGAAACGTCAGAAAAGATAGCAGAAAATTTAAATAAATAAAAAATAGAATCAAAACCAATATAAAGGATAAGAATAAGGTATAAAATCAAAATCAAAATTAAAATTAAAATATAAATAAAAATAAAATATAAAGAAGATTTGTTTAGAGTACAAATAAAAGAATAATAGTTATTCAAAAATTGCCTGTTCAATAAGCTATTTTTTATGTTATAAGGAGAGCAAATAATGAAAATTTTGAAATACAATTGAGATAGTTTCAGATATATTTAAAAGTATGGAAAATTCTCTGGTGGCAAAAATTAGTAATTTCATTACGTTGATTCAATAAATCAGCTTTTAGGAAATCATTATATGAATTTTTCTTCTGGCAAAGGAAAAATATTTCATTGTATCGATTTTCTTGTTATAGCTTTAGTTAATATTTTTTATTAAACTGTAGAAGTTATACTTGCCTCTTTCAATTGCCAGTATTATTTCGAGAGAGAAGTTGAATTACTATATAATTTATCACAGATAAGATATGCTGGTAAAATTGCGACTTAAAACTATTCTTAGTACATTTGATAAAATGTTTGGTAAGATTAAGATTTTCACTAGTGAAGATTGTTTCTTGGTATACAATGAAATCTGTAAGGCATTTAATTTTCAAAGGACATACGTTAGGGTTATGACAATTGCGGGAACTTGTGTTATTATCATTATTTATACTAAGTTGGTTATAATTAATATCATAATATTGTTTTACGATTTTATTATTTTGATATTTATTATTATATCAAAATTATCAGTGCAGCTATAATTAAGTTTCAGTGTATTTTTATTAAAACTTTTGCTTAGGGAATTAGTTAGGAAGTATTTTTGAAATAGGTACATGATTTTATTGCCTTTCCATCTGAATCCATCCTGCATATATACAAGTCAACCATCCGTCCGTGCATGGAGTACTGCTGCCGTTCTCCTCAGTGTTCTTGACAAGCTCCAAAGGAGAGTCTGTAATGTGATAGGTACTGATCTGGCGACTCGACTGCAGCCACTTCCCCATCGTCGAAATGTGGCCTCCCTTTGTCTCTTCTATAAATACTTTCATGGCTTCTGCTCGGACGAGCTTAAGTCACTGATGCCTCCTCAACAGGTGTTTACTCGTGCAACCAGACTGGCAACTGGGTCCCACCCATTCACAGTCAGGTTAGCCAAATGCAAACGACAATTCTACTCCTGCAGCTTCTTCTCTCGCACTTCCCGCCTGTGGAACTCGCTCCCGTATTCTTGCTTTCCTGACGGCTACAACCTCCAGAAATTTAAATGCAAAGTCAATATTCATCTACTAACCACTGGACTCTAGCTCTCTCCCCTCCCCTGTATAACCTTCCCTTTCTCTCCACCTATGTATCTGTCATCGCACCTGCTTTCTCAGCTTTCTATTGTTCCTTTCCAACTAGTTTGTACTCCTCACTCTTTTCTAATTAATCTTTTTACATTTATGTAACTCCCTGCACATCAGTGGCGTTTCCGCCTTGCTCAGGATGAAATGATTAAAAAAAAAAAAACAAAAAAAACTTGTTACTAACCATTTGGTTAAAGGTGGTGTATACCAAATTGTTTTCCTATTTCGATTATGTTTGGTATTATGATTAATTTGTTTATGATATTTAATATCATTGCAATTATAGCCGCTGTTATTAGGCTGTATTGTATTAATGACTATTCTGAAAGAAAATGTCTTCAGTAAAGGAATTATTGTTTATTCTGCGTTCAGAATATGTGGTATATGTTTAATAATAAATGGTGGGTGATTTGATTTAGGATGTATAAAGATATGGTTAACATTATGTTTTACATATGGTGAGTAAGTATATTAACTATAACAAGTGTAGATCTAGAAATTCAATTTTTAGGTAAGTAATTACTATTACTGATATTAAGGTTATTTAGTATTTTATGTATGTATTTACGGATGCTGTATACTTCTGAGTTAGTTTGGTTATGGATAATCATGAAACGATCATCCCTATACAATCCAATATCTTTGTTATCAAGATCACGATAAGCAGTGAGATTGTACAAAATAAAAATAAAAAAACTACAAGACCTGCTGATGCATAACTGATCGGCGTCACTTCCGTCATGCTGACTTCAAAGTTTTGTAAGCATATGAATAATACGCTAACACACCAGGGCTTGTCCAGTTTTTCTGTTGATATTTTTCACCGTTTGTATGGTTATATATTGTTGTGGATGTGGTTTTGTTTGTTACTTTTTGAGTGAAAGTCTATGAATGTGTGATTTTTTTCTCTTAATAGAAGTCATTTATTTCTCGTTATCTTCTTTCTACACTTTCGTATTTCGTTTTTTCTCATCTGTTGTCTTCTGGCTTTTTGCTGTTTTTATATGGATTTTTAGTAGTTTATAATTTTGTGTTTTGTTGATAAACTGGTTTTAAGGGTGACAGTTGAATGGTTGTATGTGTGTATTTACGTTCTAGAAATACCAAAATTCATCTTTGGAAAATATTTCATGATAATGGCACATTTAAATTTTCATATTTCGCTTTTGTTTGCATTTTAGGTATTTGGCTAATATTCGAAACATTCAAGCAACATTAAGGGATGGAAAAGGCATTCGTAGAAAAGCGTGAATAAACACTAAACTTGCCAACATTTTCAATTTAAAAAAATATAGGAAATAGTCTCTTGAGTATCAAAAGTATCAAACACGGTCGCCACTTTGTCTAGTGCTATTACGAAAAACATCGATTTGCAAATATTGATTTAATTGATGAAAGCAGTTTGGATTTGGCTGGCAATACTCCGGAAATGTCTTTAAGAAAATCAAGTGAAGGAATGATATTCAGATTGTATATTTATTTTTATAGCGATGAGTGAGCTCTTTAGGTATGGGGTTTTCTTTTGCCAAGGGGGTTTCACAGCTAATTAGGTGATAAAAATAATAAAATATTGCAAAACATCAGATCGCTCTGTCATGTAAATTCCTTTCGACATCACAAATCCCATTTCTGCCAGAAATGTTTGATTCCCTACATTCCAAAGTGTCAACAAATCAGGTCGATGGGTAAAAGTCCTCTCTATTATAATAAAGATCGTTGTATATATATATATATATATATATAACATCTAAATCATTAAAGGAATCATGTTTCCTTTATTTTCGAGAAAAATGGAAATCATTAAATACATGAGAAGCAACATACTGCCATCTCCCACCCAACTTAACTCTCACACACAATTCGCCAAATATAAGAAAAAGAGTCTCCATTTTCTTTTCACACTACCCGATGAGACATTGTCCTTTCAATATGGAAACAAAATTTACACTATGTAGTAGATAATAGTCTGTACATGTTCTGAACTATAATTTATAATAGATAGATAGATAGATATTTTTAAATAGAAAATGTTTTTGAAAGATTTTGCCAAAGCCGAATATTATATCATGATATCTATTTTCTCTATTTCCTCTTTCCCCTTTTTCTTTTTTCTTTTTCTTTTTCTTTTTTTAATTTAAGTATCTGTTCCTTTCGTTCTATTCTCTTTGGCTGGTAATTGTTATGGCTGCCTTTTTGGAGTGCGTTTTTCCCTCTTTTTCTTTCATTTCTTCTTTGTTTTTTCCTCTATCTCTCCTTTAATTCTTTCCTTGTCCACCCCGTTTTTTTTTTCCTCTACTTCCCTTTTCACCACTTTTGTTCCTGTGAAACGCTTAATTTTGACTTCTTAACACACTTGTAATCTATAACAGTCCTTTCAATGATCAAGCCTGATTCCATTTCGCCGTCTCTCTGCTTCCCTCCTTCTTCCTTACCATCCGTAACAATGTCTAAATGGCCATCTTATAAAATAATGAAAATAAGAAAAACCACAGGAATTGATAGAGGAGTTCACGTACCTATATGCTAGGTCATTCAGTCTAGCTTTGAGACAATGTATCTTTCCTTCAGATTTTGGCATATGCCCAGTAAATTGACTAAAGCGTGTTTCGAAATTACTTAACACTTCTACTTTGTCAAACTTATTTATTGATATATATATATATATATATATATATATATATATATATATATATATATATTCTTCCACACTCAGGGCTTAACTTTTTTTGTCTTGTGTGTTAATGTAAGGTATTCAACAATATATCATCAATATATATATATTGACCTCATTTTAGAGTTCACATCGATATAAATATTTTACCGGACGGGCCCACTCGTATTGAAATTATCCGTAATCTGAAAAAAATCACCAGATATAAGATCGAGTAAGACTACATTCACAACTACCGGCAAATACAAATGTAGAAATCACTTTGAAAATACTGACAATTTTCACTGATAGGTAACAGACAAGAAATCCTTTAGGAAAGTATCATTGTCAAAAGTTGTCTCATAATTATTTTCTGTCTAGATAAAGAAATCACTGAGTACAATTAAATGACGTCAAGTGCCGTTCTATTAAATAAATAAATAGTTTGTATGCATTTGCGCTTTTATAAACATTTATTATAATTGTGTTATTGTCAAGGCATTTATTACATTATTATATGGGAGTAGATTGTTTTACTTCCAATTGTCATACCTTTTCCAGATAACAGAGTTTTAGTGCAACTGTTAATGTAACTCAACTCTCCACGTTTTTCTTCATCTATACCCTGGTTAGAAATTGAGCTCACAACACTTGGAACAAGTCACTTTTAGATTATTTCAACCAACATTTTTTCTACTAATCTATGGTTCCTTGGGGACTACCTCTGTGGACTTGAAAGAGAGTTCATTTCAAAATTCAAAGGGATATCATCTGAAGAAGGTCGAAACGTACAAAGGTCGAAAAGTCGGGAAAATGGCAGTTATGATGAAAACAACAGTGTAAATAATGTAAATAGTGTAAGTTGTTACAATACCTCATTTCAGCAATATAGACAAATTTTAGTATTTTTATTGTAAATCCATAAGAGCAAAAATATTTATAAATTTACTTTCATTATATATTTAGGTGTTATTCAATTTTTAATGGCCGCGTTTTAAAACAATAAACACGGTCGAAAATTAAAGGTCGTCAAAACTATAGCGGCAACACAAACAAAACCATATTAAAGGGGAACATCACGTCCGTAGTTTACCAGCACTTAAACCCCTTTGTGCTTCTGTTCTGAAATACCTGTAATTAGAAAAAGTGCATTAGTATGTTCAGGTAAAACCTATAAAGAACCAGCAATTTTCAGCAAGGTTATAAAAGGGTAGTCGTTACAAACTGATTTTGAACCTTTCCTTGTGAATAGAGAGACAAGAATTACGTCGACCCAGTCCTGAGGGATGGGGTTGTCTTCCCAGAATAACATAATGAGTTTTCAAATATTTGATGCAACATTCCCTGCTTTGAAGCGCAAATTTTCCACTGAAATACAATCCAGTCCGAGTGCTTTGCCAGTGTTTAATAGACATCTTCACCTCGTCAAGTATAGGCCTAACAGCCATCTCATGAAAATCACTCTTTGAAGTAAACTGTCGATAAACGCGTTGTCAGAATCCGAAGGGTTAAGGAACAGGTTTGTAAAATGTTCAAACTAACAATTCAGGATACTTTTTGGGTCTTTAATGTCAGTTTCACCGCCAAACAATAGGAACAACTGGAGTTTATCCTGGACCAAAACCTCAACGAAAAATTTGATACAGCGCCTTTAAGTGGTGATTGTCAACGACACTCAGTAGTTTCTGGTAGATCTTGCTCCACCCGTCATTTTTTTGTTTTTCTGTTATGACGTTGGAGAGTTGCTCTGTGTTCTCTAAAATCATTTTCTGGAGGATCTGCATAAAAGATTTTGATGTAGCGAGTGTTTTGTTGCTAGGTTACTTGCTTTCTTGATCGCTATCATCAAACCAGGCCCGGTGAGTTCTTTTAACAAACCCAAGCACCGATGTGATATACAGGACTTTTGAAATAGGCCAAAATACCATCAATGTTGATATTGTTCATTAGATTGCTGAGTTTAGTTCGTTTATCCTCAACCGCTGAGTTTAGGAACGTTCACTCGTACTCACAGTTTCAACTTCCCAAGCATTAGCTTATGGTCTGTATCACATTCAGTTCTCCTGAGAACACGAACATTAAACAGGTCACCGATGATCTTCTTTCTAATAATGCTGAAATCAATTAGATAGCCACTCTTGGGTCTAGGATGAATCTAGATGAATTTATGATTCTCCTCTTCTAGACGGAAAAGGTATTGCTAACATAGATACATACATATATATAAACAGACATATATACATAAATGTGTATATACATAAATACATGCATACATATAAATGAACAGATAGATAGATAGATAGATAGATAGATAGATAGATAGATAGATAGATATGGACAGACTGAGATAAATGGATACATACACAGATAGATATGAACATATAGGTATATAAGCAGGAATAAACAGACTGATGTAAACGCAAATTCTTCTCCATCAACTTCTTCTCTCGCACCTCCCGCCTGTGGAATTCCTTTCCATTTATTTGCTTTCTCGGCAGCTACAATCATCAAAAATTTAAATGTAAAGTCAATACTCATCTACTATCTCACTAACTTGAATCCTCTCTCTCTCTCTCTCTCTCTCTCTCTCTCTCTCTCTCTCTCATGCTCCTTTCTCCGTCCATTCCACTCTCATCAATATTCTCATCCTTCTCATAACTTACCTTCTATGTAACCACCTGCTCAACAGTGGCAGTAAAATGCCTTGCTTGGGGCGATAAGATTATAAAAGAAGATATATATTCCGGTAAGTTTTGTAGATAGATAGATAGATAGATAGATAGATAGATAGATAGATAGATAGATAGATAGATAGATAGATATGTGGGATGAATGCAAAGTTAATAAAAACAAAGTGAAATTAGGTTTCGCTTTGCAATCCTTTTTCATCAGGTAAGTTGCCAGATTTTCTTTTCAGCGCAGCTGCATCTATTCATATTGGCGTGAAAACTTGCACAAGTGAGTACGGCTTGATGTGCTTTAAGAAACATTGAAACACGCTTACGCATTCTTCATGGCCGAAATAATGTTAGTTGTAAGAACGAGACGTGTGGAAAGTCCAAATTTTAAAATTAGTGAATAATAAGAAAAAAATACTCTTCAAAAGAATTTGTCGACTGCAAAATTTACTTGAATAGCATACAATGTAATAGCTGAAATTAGATAGAGCCAATTTTCAAAATAATTCGTTTAATTAAATACTGATGACATGTTCTTTTTATTGTACCCCTATCAATCAGTTAAATGCTGAATAGAAGATTTTCTCGCAGTAGGCTGATATTATTTTCTGCGGCTAGTTACCAATAAAATCTGTAGAACCCAATATGTCGGGTCATTTAAGCCATGGCTGAAAGGGATAATTGATGACTTAATACCTTACCAAAGGATATTTGCGCGTGAGTGAATGCAATGAATTCAACTGAAATTGCAACTCAACTCTCTGATTTCTCGTTCTGAGGCAATATCGACTGCACTACCACACACCAATTTGAATAGAAGAATCTAATTTTATGCTAAAAACAATCGATAAAAACATGACATTTTTATTGCTTTGCTTGGAGATTTATGAAAAACTAGTAGCGAAATATAGAACGTATTGTAGGTAATAGTTTCCAGCTTAGAAGACTATTACTATTATGTTGTCATTTTTCATCATATTTAGATTTCTGCTTTGGTCGCACTAACTGCCAAATCTGCGGGAAGATCTAAGGCAGGTCGTGATGTGATGTGATGTGATGTGTTTCATGTTTTTTTTCTATCTCCCTTAAAATGTCTAGCGTTACATAGACAAAGTTCTCGTTAGTGGGTGGGCTGTACTGAACAAGACAATTTTTGCATATCTCTTAAGCTGGGGTTTCCAGGGATTCTTTCAATGTGTTGTTTTGTTTCATTCCAAGTGCCCCTACTATCGCTGGCACGATTCTTGTTTTCAATTTCAACATTTTTTCTATTTCAATTTCCAGGTCCTTATACTTTGACAGTTTTTCGAATTCCTTGGTTGCTATGTTACAAGCCGTTGGACAAGCTATATAGATTAATAGGCAAGTTTTTTCTTTCTGGTATTTAACAATAATGTCCGGTCTATTTCCTTCAATTTTTTTGTCTGTGTAGATGGTGTAATCCCATAGAATGGTGACATCTTCTATTTCTGTGAGCGGTGCTGTGTGATGTTCATACCAGTTATAATAATTATTATTATTAATATTTTTATTATTATTGTTATTATTATTATTTCCTTATATTTCTTTTGTATACACATTTCTTTTCGGGTCCAAACTAAAGACCTTATATCCAAATTGCTTCATGTCATTTTACACTGATCATTTTAGTAAAAAATAATAAAAAATAAACATACAAACATAAAATCACACACATTTTTCATAGATAAATATCGTTATAATGTGTGATATATATTTGAGAGTACAGTTTTTTATATGTCTTTAAAGTACGGGATACCAGGAATTTATTCAATATGTTTATCAGACCCTTTTTACAATCAATCAGACAGGCAGAAGATTATTCCCGCAGCAGGTTGCCATTACTTCCTGCAGTAGACTGGTTACCAACTAAGGCTATAGGACCTAATCTGTCCTGCTATTTGACCCATATTTGGAGATAGAAGAAACGGTTAGTGCCTCAGTCTACAGGTCTGTGGTGTGACTTATAATAGTTTTGGAGTAGGTTATCATATCCTGTAGACTAACTTTAAGGTTATTTGAGCGTACGTGAATGCAACGAGTTCAACTGGAATTCGAACCGAGCCGATATTTACTGCGCCACTACCTTCTTTTTTACAACAGATTTAATTACTCGGAGTCCTGACCCTGTATGAGTGACTTTTATTTTCAGGAAACAATTGGTAATAGGCACCCTCTTAACTTAGTGGAGTCAACTTAATTTTAAAGAAATCCGTAGAATATACTGGATAAATCATAACAATAAGAAGAGGAACTAATAGTGTACCGGTCAAAATAATTCATGATAATTCGTTATTGTATTAATATCATCAATAAAGAAACTTACTTCGCATGAGTAAAGAGAAAATCTATTAACCTTTGTACTATAAGAGCAAGGGTTAATAATTTGAAGTGGATTAAAGCGACATTGCGCTAGGGTGGATATTTTCTCTTTATTATCAAATGACTAAAACATTTCAGGACAGACCTCGAATATAAGGGATTTGTACACCGTCATTGAGATGTATTGAGATTACAGTTAAAAATAAAATTTGAATGCAATATTTTTATTAAAAAGATTTACTATTTTTTACTTTCCTAGAATCTTGTCTTTTACTTTTCCAGGTTTAATAACTTGTCTTGTTCTTTTTCAGGGTTAATATAATCCGAAGAATATTACTTTTCATGTGTGCATTTTTCCATGTAATACAAAATTTCAAGAACTTAAAATCAAATAAATTTCGTCCGTCTGACATATACATCATACACGCTAAAAGAAAAACATAAGAAAAAACATGGAAGAGATTTGGTCACGGAATTGATTTCCCTTAATGATTATTGAACAGGAGTTTTTTTTCTTTTTGACAAAAGTGATTGAAGATTAAGTGTAAATGCAATAAAAATGTTTTTTCTTAGTAGCGGAGACAACAACAAGAAGTGTACAACCGTTTGAAAATAATAAAACATGACATCTCACAGCTTTTTCATGTTACTGTCACGTTTATTTGTACATTCCAAAAAATTTCAAAATAAAGAAAAAAAACTTTCGGCTTCTTGAGTGTGTTTCTAAAATACAGGCTATTTCGATTTACACGAATAACAATTTTAAACTTTAAGGTACAAAATTTGATTGTTTACAATACGAATAATAGAAAATGAAAGATAAACTAGTTAGACGAAAATGACTTTCTACAAGCTTAAGTTTGAGCGAATGTAGAAAGCTTACTTTAATATGGATATTAAATTTATATATGATTTATAAAGGGACAAAAATCAGACGTGACTGTTTCATGGTTCTTAATACAACAATGACAAGTGAGATATCTTACGAACAAATATTTAATCATCAATACCTTCTTAATACAAAAAAATTAAAAATTTTAGGAGATTGCTGGGACAAATGGTCATTACATAAATTTTATTTTATCTTAGTTTTAATTATAAATTTTCTTATGTTGTTTTATAGACTGGTGTATAAACATAATCGTTTACATGCTCTCGTGGGAAAATATTTATTCCTTAAGCCCTCCCATATAGAGGCAACCCTTGCCACCCTAAAGCAACTAAGTATCTACTTCATGACGAATTTTCAGTTGTCACACATTCTTATCTGGTAATTAATATCTTTAAATATTTCGCCAGTGTTTTTTTTTTACACATATTTGATTCTTGCAGCACAGGAATCGGCCACATCTAAGCGGAAGGTGAAATATATCAAGAGAGGATCAAGAACAAAGTCGAGTGATGACAACATTGATGATTTTTTTCTTCTGTTATAGACAAATATTTTACCTAATACTGGGGTAGTTTTCTAACGATAAGTGTCTTAAATAAATCACTATTTCTAACTGAATTTTATTTGTAGTAAGGAATTTGCATTTTTTGATAATTGTGTTTGATGTTTTTTTCAGTTACTCCTTGTTAAAAAAATATAGCATTAACTCCGTTGTTTTTTCTTTTCTTTAAACCTTCAGACTAAGGAAACCATTTGGACGGAACGGTTTCAGTTTAAGACAATATATTTTAGCACATTTGATATCATAACCCTGCACCGAGACTGCATAGCTTCCTGGCCCGCTCTCTCCAAAAGGTGGCCGACTTCTGGTATATCCTCTTAATTAATCATGAATTCGCAACTTTGAACAAAATAAATATACTCTGTTTTTTTTTGTTTTTTTTTCGAAGCTTTTTAAAATAGAAGAGAAATCTTTCACTCTGACAGATTGTCAGCCACTGGGAATTATAAGCCAGCAATAGTAAAGCAATTTTTGTGTCCAAACATGATATTGAAAATCAGTTAAATGTAAAAAATTAATAATAAAAAATAGCTTGGAAAAAACATTCAGAAGTGAAATAATTTCTTTCGAGACTAAAAATGATCCCATTATCACATTGGCAAGGGAAAACGAAATACTCTTAACTTTCATTAATAGCTGATTACAGAAAGGAAGAACATTTTTTAATTTCGTATCTTTTCGTACACTACCATTTTCAAAGAAATTCAAAGTTTCGGCTTGCTTTGAAAGAGTCTAATTTCAGGGACTTTAAGTCTACAAATTGAATTAAGACGAAATATTTTTCTTGCACATAAACGAAATAATTATTAACCACCGAACTTTAACGTTACATAACTCTTTAGTGAAAAACGATGTACCGTATATATCGACATACAAGGCAAGCCTTTAATCTTAAAATTTGTTCCCAAAATAGTTGCTCGTTTTATACTCCAGGTATAACAAATTAATTCCCGTAGATTATGGTAAACTCTTAGCTAGGGAGATTTCTTTTTACTATCAGCTCACAGCTACCTCGTATTTTTTTATGAATATAGACATATCTGGGTGTGCGTTTCAGCAAGCCGTTTAAAGATCGCATTCGAGAAAGAGTAGATAGACAGCGGGTGAAAAAGCATCAGGCTACCATAATAGCCTACCGAAAAGAGAGCACCCACTCATGATGTATTTTAGGTTCTAGTAGCTAACTGGCAATATCTCCCCACAAATGTTTCATTAGAATTTGTGTGAAAACAAATTATATTGTTTGTGCATTTATTTAATATCTTCAACAAAATAGGTTTTTAGATATGACTTAGGGGCGTCATGCATGATGAATATAACAAGAAACCTACATTCTTGACTTGAAAATGTGGAGTGGTCATCTTCTATCCCCGGTTGAGTTGTACACCAGTATATATATATATATATGTATATATATATATATATATATATATATATATATATATATATTGCGTGTCAGAATAATGTTATATATATATATATATATATATATATATATTGCGTGTCAGAATAATGTTAGGAAAACCTATGACACTGAAATAATGTGTGAGTAAAACGTTTCTTCCTTTAGGATTTCATTAAACTAAAGTGATTACATATGCTCATTAAGGAGAGAATGCGATGAAATTCTAATTTAACAAAGAGAAAAAAAACATAAATGGAATAGGCCAGACTACACCATCGAAAGACATAAACCCCAAAACGTATATCATGTATGGCACTTATCTGATTGAAACTTGCCTCATTTATTTTCGTCTGTACTTTTCAAATGACTGCTTTTGGAAATCATTTTCTTTTATTCACAGAATTACGACAATTGCACCTTATAGGGAAGTGTATAGTTGAGTATCAAATAATCAAGCCTACTGGTCGCTGAAAACAAGAACAAAGAAAGCCACGACATATAGCAAAATACTATTGACGTAAATCAGTTCACTGGGATAGAAAGTGACGCAGAAAACATTTACACTTTTTTAATTTATTTTTTTTATTGAACTTAATTAGAAAACATATTTCCGTGATGAGTTTTACTTAAATGAAAAAAAACATTGGTTTGATCTGAATTTTTTTCCAAATTAGAACACCAAAACAGAAATTTCAAAGCATAGATTAAATCAATTTGTAAAATAAAGTTTTCTAAATTTGTTCGTTCGTCTTGATGACCGGTGTTGATGAAAGTTATCAGATCGAAGGAAATTGGGATAAAATGGTGGATATATAAAATAAAGCAGATAAAAAGGACGTGAAAAAGGTAGAAAGAAAACGAAAAAGAGAAAAAGTGAATATAGACAAAAACAAGGGAGCAAAAAAAAATTAGGCAGCAAAAAAAAAAGGAGAGAAACTGAGCTATTTATTTTTGAGTGCTTCTCCGTCCATAACGAATGTGACACAAGGTCGAAGTGTAAAATGGGTTTAATGGCAAACCGTGGATTGAGCAATACTCCTTGAATAAGGAATTTCTCACTGATGACCTCGCAACTATATCCGCAGTAGGTGAAAATAATGAAGATGGAGTTAAGCTGAAAGGAGAGCCTCAAAATATATCGTTAATAATTGTATATGCACCGACAACAATAAGTACAGAAGAAGAAGTCGAATCCTTCTACTACGTTCTACCTCAAAGCCAAGGTACAGTTCAAATCACAAGAAACCAGAATTATCATGGGAGATCTTAATGCCAAAAATGGCCAAGGTAGAAAAGGGAAAAGCTAGGCTATTTCGGGCTAGGAAACCAGAATGGCCGTGGTGAGAAAAGGGTTAAATGGTGCACAGCAAATGAGGAGATAATAACCAACACCAAAACGACTATGGATTTGGAGAAGTGCAGGAGAAGAAATTAACAATCAAACTGATTATGTTACTGTCATTAAAAGATTCAGAAACACAGTCCTTCACAGCAAATCCTACCAAAGTGCTGACTGCAGAAGCAACCATCTACCAGTTATATTCAAACTAAAGATAAAACTACGGAAATTTAAGAAAACTAATTCCATTCTAACACTGCATTACAATAGACTCGTCAAGAACTTAAACTTGCAGGAGATGTACACAGACAGCGTCAAAGCGAAATACGAAGAACAAATTGGAAACGGAATCTCAAAATGGGAAGCACTAAGAGAAGCATACGGTATCATCCCAAAGGAATCACGCCAGAAGAAAAATGAGTGGATTACTGAAGAGATTCTCGACATGATGCAAAAACGACAGAAAATGATGACCAGACATAGAAGGGAATACATGAAACTACACAAGAAAATAAGTAGCAAAAGCAAACACGTTAAAGAAATATGGCTCAACGACAAAAGTGCCGAAGTGGAGAGACTGAGCGCAACAAATAAAAATGATATGCATAAAAAATGAACTAACAGGACAAAAGACCTGCTCTCCAACAGGATGTATAAAAACAAAGAACGGAACATTCATACTAGAAAAAGAAAAGATACTTCAGAGATGGGACGAGTATTTCGGAGATCTCTTCCACGGCACCAGAGAGCAACCAGCAATACACAAAAATAACGATGAACCAGAAATATTGAAAACTCAAGTGGAATCGACAATGACCAAATTAAACAGAAACAAATCAGCAGAATCTGGCGGCATTGTAATAGAGATGCTGACGTCCTTAGACGGCTTTGGCGTATACAGGATTTCAAAAATAATAAACTAATCTACAACAGTGGGAATATACCGGAGGACTCAAGCAGATCAATTGTCATAGCCCTACCTAAAAAGCCAGGTGTAAAGAATGTGACCTCCACTGAACAATCAGCTTAATGAACTGCAAAACAAAACTCATCATCAGGTTCGAATGAATGGTGCGCGCAGTAGAATCGACTAAGAGATAGGACACAAACAGTTAAAGATACCGGAAAAAAGGATCGTATATTCATGCTTAGAAAGTTATCTGAAATGTCAATAGAAATGCAAAGATGCTTGACAACCTCGACATTTTAAAAAACATTAGGATAATCAAATATCTATATGAGCAGCAAATCGTTTGCGTACTAATAGAAAATGAATTCAGCAGGTATACTAATATAGAAAAAGGCGTATGGCAGCTATTTAACTTATACTGTGAAAAAATTCTGAGAGAAATAAAATTCTTGACATGATTCGCCAATGGCAGTCACAATATCAACAATGTAAAACACGAGGATGACATGTTGATGATAGCAGAAACGAAAAACAAATGGAGGACTTCCTACAGAAGGCCGCAAGAGAAAGCGAGAAGAAAGAACTGAATATAAACTTTTAAAGACTAAATGTATGGTCATCCAAAAAGAGGACCCAAAAATTACAATTAAAGTTTGGAAAAACTAAAATAAAACAAGCAAAGAAATTTAAATACCTAGGAACTGTTTTGACAGAGGATGGAAAGTGCTAAAATTAGATCCGGAAATACATTGGGAAAATCTCATTGGAAACAAAGTGTACTTGTCTGCTATGTGATATTTGTCCTTCTTTATGGCAGTGAATTTTGGACGATCTACTCGAGGATGGAGGAGAGGATTCATGTAGCAGAGATGTGGTTCTAGCGAAGGATGCTTGAGGATACCATGGACTAAGCACGTTTTCAACGATGAAGTGTTGGAGAGGATGCAAGCAAGAAAAAACATACTTAAAATCAGAAACTGAGAGATGAGGTTCCTGGGACACGTAATGAGGAAGAAGAACCTGGGGAATTTAATACTCACAGGACGGATTGAAGGAAAGAAAACACGGGAAAGCAGCACGAGACATAGGCTGAAGCAAATGATGGTGGAACGGGATTTGGAAGAGATACCAGAAGTGAAAAATACTGAGAGCGACAAGAGACAAGGTCAAATGGAAGTCCATGAATACCTACATCTTGAAAGGAAATTTCTTCTTTTGGGATACGTCAGGCGCTGGGCAATAGATCCAGCTCCCTACGGAAGGAGAAGTACTGCTTGGGGAGGTCTCTTCGACTTGGGCTTAATATGTCTATACCCACCCCTCAGCAATTGCCAGGAGAAAAACTGAATTAGATAGACATTCCTGACAACGAAGTGAAGATACCAGAAAGTGTGTAAAAAGTGTATGAGAAGAAAGGAAAATGGAGATGTAGAGATACAGAAGATACTTATCTCTGTTTGGTAGAGATAAGTCACGTGGGTCACATGACGGCAATACACTGACGGAATGAGCAGTCATTTCTCTTTTCGTGAACTACAACTAAACGGTAAAGTTAATTTCTTTAGATTGAGTAAAAGGCCACAGACTGAAGCTAAATCTGACTTCAAAGCAGCTAACAAGAATTAGGTGGCGTTTCCTATCGTGTCATCGATGAATCCGCCTTGCTTTAATTTGAAGTCCTAAAAATAGCGTCTCTAGGTCTTAAGTATTTTCAAATTATATCAACATTCCTGAGCAAAACGAATAAATTCTTCTTAAGAGTTTTCACACTTTCCACGATCACGTATACAGTGTCTCTTAGCATTGTTGTTCTTTTCCGACCGCATTTAGCTTTACGTTTTATGGATCCAGTTTGTTTCTTGACCTTGATGATTGACTGACAGTTGAAAGACTTAAACACAACAATATTCGCGATCTCTCTGTGAGGCTTGCCAGTGTGTCGTGCAGCGTTAGAATTTTTTTCCATGCTTCCTTGGAATAAATTCCACCGCAGACAGTTGTTGTTAAACAATTAATCGACCGTCGGGTCAATAGTGTCTGGGCGTAATAACAATCTGATGCAAACTTTTTCAAGGCCAAAAAGTTTTCATCATATACCCCGAAAATATATTCCTAATGGTGCACATCACTTCAACTGTCCTAATCTGCGAAAGAAAAATAGAATCGATAACACTTTTTCACTACAGTGAGTCAAAAACTGATTCTGTGATAAATAAAAAAAAAAATAAAACAGTTTTTTCAATTAATTTGCACAAGGATGTATGTACTTTTCGTTTTATTCCTGATTATACTCTACATTTCTGTTTAGATAATTATGATGTATAGTTTTACATGTGTAACATGTGTCTATATATATATATATATATATATATGTGTGTGTGTGTGTGTGTGTGTGTGTGTGTGTGTGTGTGTGTTTTGTATATGCCTTAGTAATATAAAATTCTCGCTGAGAACAAAGAATGTTTGTTATTCTTTTTCTGTTCAACAATTCAGTTCAGTCCTGTCCGGGAACTATGGTATTATTATATCATGGAAATAGCAATACCCCCAAAAATGGCAGAGACGCAAATAAGCGAATATATCTTTCTTCCATAGCTTTGCTCATGATAGAGAGGAACAAAGAATCAGAGAAGAAGAATGCGAACCATAAACACTTAAATGAACAATTAGAATAAAAATGAAAATATATATATATATATATATAAGCATTGAAGTAGAATATACTTAAATAAGAAAGTAGAATAAAAATAAAGTATATATATATAGGTATTGAAGGGACAAAGTCTTTAGAGAAAGAAAACTGTGTGAAGATGAGAAAATATCGAGACTAGAAAGTAAAGGACAAATTGTCGTAGTGAGACAATAATTGGAGGTAACTAAAAGTAGCCATAAAAGGAAGTGAAGAAATAAGAAATAGGCAGGAATGGAAGAGACAATTAACTGGTTACTCTCGGCGAATTTGTTTCACAGCAGGTCAAGATCTTTGGATTATTTAATGTCAAAATCTGCATATTTTGAACTTAATTTTATGGCTTCAATTGCATATATTTTGAATGCACTTGTATACTTTCAACTACTGATAAATGATATTGTTGATAATTTTATTATAAATAAGTATTGTTGGTCATTTTTTATGAAACAAATGTATTGCTGGTATTCTTACTATCAAATATGTATTTTTAAATTTACATCTTGTTTGTATTTGCCAATAGCTGGGAGGCTTACAAGTGCTATCACCCCGTGTAAGGGCGGACTTGGGAATAGAAGCAATTAAGAAGGGGTTCCTCAAAATATCCAATACCGCTATAAGAGGCTTTGCCGTCAGATGAAGTTTATCGTCATACCGAGAACTAGCATAGAACCGTAAAAAAAATGAAACGAAAAAAAACTTTTATGATAATAGATCATGAATAGCTGAACACGGGGAGAGATTGAGAAGTGTAAAGTAAATGGAGAGACAAGTAAAAGATAATAAGGGAGAGAACCATTGTAGTAAAAATAGAAATCAGAGACACAATTGAAAGAATCAGAAAATAAGAAGTTCAAGAAAGAAAAATATCAGAGTCAAAGTATATTAATAATTCAATATGTTAAATGTCAAAACAATATTATAAAAATGAATTCGCTTTACAATATTCACATCGTTCGGACTGGTATCTTCATCTTTATTGCCATTATTACGATATTTTGGCCGTTGTACGCCTCGGTCGTGCTAGGAATTTCAAATCGAACTTTTTATTTCAATCACTGGGGTATATCATTCTCATTCCATGTGCGATGGTACGTCTGGTAGTCATATAGTTATCTCCCTTTAACTCAACTCTCTCAATTATTTGTTAACCACTGCTGTAGCCTGGTATTTAACTCACAACTCTTTGGGTCAAGTCACTGAAACCCACCAGCGTTTATAACCACTGGCTTATGTGTTACTAAAGTATTCGGTTCAAATTTCCTAGACCCTAAAGAAGGCTGGAACGTCTAACGGCCGAAACGTCGTATATAGCAAAAAGATGAGAAAAATGGTCCGAACAATGTAAATAGTGCATCTCACAAACTGTTCTCCGACAGGCAATATGGATTCCGCTTTGACAGGTCCACGGCCGACCTGCTAACAACTGTAACGGAGTACATGCTACAGGCCCTTGATGAGTCTGACGAGGCTCGCGCGGTTGCTCTGGACATCTCCAAGGCTTTCAACAGGGTTTGGTACCCTGGACTCCTATGCAAACTACGCGGTTATGGTATTACCGGTCGCCTGCTTGACCTAATCCAATCTTTCTTAAATAACCGCAAAATGAAGGTCGTTCTGAATGGGCGTGCCTCTTTGTCCTACAGCACGAATGCTGGTGTCCCACAGGGCTCTATCCTGGGCCCGACGCTCTTACTTATTTTCATCAACGACCTCCCAGATGAGATCAAGTTCCAAGTAGGCATCTACGCAGATGACACTACAATATACTCCCGCTCCAGTAAGAAACCTGTCGTGGCGGACAGACACAAACTCACTGCTGAACTTGAGCGGGATCTACACTCTGTCGTGAACTGGGGCAAGAAGTGGCTTGTCAACTTCAATTCCTCTAAGACCAAGCTCTTGTCTGTCAACCATTACAGGCAACCTCTTCTGCCTCCCATAAGCATGGACCAGGTGATTCTCCCGGAGAGTAATACACTACGCCTCCTCGGACTTACCCTGTCCTCAGACCTCAAATGGAACCACTATATTGAATCCATAGCAAAATCTACTGCTAAGAAGGTTGGGTCACTATGTTGATCCAGGATGTTTTTTTCCACCTGAATCCATCCTGCATGGAGTACTGCTGCCATTTATGGTCAGGTGCCCCTGCCGTTCTCCTCAGTGTTCTTGACAAGCTCCAAAGGAGAGTCTGTAATGTGATAGGTACTGATCTGGCGACTCGACTGCAGCCACTTTCCCATCGTCGAAATGTGGCCTCCCTCTGTCTCTTCTATAAATATTTTCATGGCTTCTGCTCGGATGAGCTTAAGTCACTGATGCCTCCTCAACAAGTGTTTACCCGTGCAACCAGACTGGCAACTGGGTCCCACCCATTCACAGTCAGGTTAGCCAAATGCAGACGACAATTCTACTCCTGCATCTTCCTCTCTCGCACTTCCCGCCTGTGGAACTCACTCCCGTATTCTTGCTTTCCTGACGGCTACAACCTCCAGAAATTTAAATGCAAAGTTAATATTCATCTACTAACCACTGGCCTCTAGCTCTCTCCCCTCCCCCGTATAACCTTCCCTTTCATCGCACCTTCTTTCTCAGCTTTCTATTGTTCCTTTCTAACTAGCTTGTACTCCTCACTCTTTTCTAATTAATCTTTTTACATTTATGTAACCCCCTGCACATCAGTGGCGTGAAATGATTAAAAAAAAAATACTCCCTCATCTCAGAAGTATAGACAAATTCATTATATTTTTTGTTGTTGTTTTTAAGAGGGACAAAATATAAATATTTTGTATCATCACTTTACGTCTCTTTCAAAGAAAACTGCAAATACATGTATTTAACTGTTTGTATATTTCAAAAGGGACTGGAATTAATTTCAAAATACTGGCTTATTTCTTAAGTGAATCTACTGAAGAACAAAATTAGGAGAAATGCAAAGTTTTAAAGAACCAATTGTAATACCAAGAATCCGGGAACAATATATTTTTCATTCTGGATAAATAAAACAAATGGAATGTTTTCTTTTTTTTTTTTTTGCGTTTTTTTTTTTAGTTTACGACATTTAGCGTACAATGAAGATTTAGATGGATTATTGTGTTTGGGAAAATACCAAGTTGTAAATCTTGAAGGAAATGTTATGATTTACAAAAAATAAATAAATATGGCTGCTCGGATTAAATGGTGACTTTAGCCATTCAAAACGTTGTTGAATTCAACATTCGGACGAAACGTAACATGCAATTCTTTGCAGTCATGAAATATGCATATTTACCAATTCGAATTTTTTGGACACAGAAAGGAAAAAAGATTTTGTTTTATGAATGATATTTTTTCTTCTTTAAAATCTTTATGTCAAATTTGTTTGCTAACTTTCTTCTTCTCTTTCTTCTTCTTCTTCTTCATATTATTATTATTATTATTATTATTATTATTATTATTACTACTACTACCCCTGCCTTATGGCGGAGACATTGTATTTGGTCGCGTTGTTCTATTTCTTTGTTTGTCTGTCTATCCGTAGTCAAGATATCTCAAGACTCTATGGATGGATAGGATAAAACTTTCAGGGATAATTGGCTTCATGACGGGCACGAACACATAAGATTTTGGCTTTCAGGCTGATACTGGATAAAGTTTCTGGGTTATTTTTGGTTTTAATTATAAAATTTTACTTTTTGCCTTTCAAATATCAAATACAGAAGTACTTCCCCTAGATCATTATAAATGCTGAATTACCTTCCCTGTTTCATTTGAAGTCTCCATTTAATTTTTAGAGTTTATTTTTTGTATTTTCACTCTAGAGAGTTTCAAGTTTATTGCAATTATTCTTTCTCGTTTTAATAATTATCTCTTGGAGTCACCTAGTAGAACGTTTGCGGTCTGTGACTGCTTTTCTAGTTGTTATTATTATTATTATTATTATTATTATTGCTACTACTGTATGAATGCGTCCATTTTGTGTTCTATTTCTGTAAAATAATACTTATAATATTTTATTTTCCATCTTTCTTATACTTCTTTATTTACCACTCTTTGTATCATTATTATCATTATTATTATTATCATGTCATTATTCATCATATTCTTATTTCTGCTATGGTTGCACTACCAACCAAGTCTGCGGGAAGACCTAAGGTAGATTCTGGTGTGTTGTTAGGGCTACATTTCATGTTTTTTATATCTCCCTTATCACCCTAGAGTTACACAGACAAAGTTTTCCTTAGTGTGTGGGCTGTACTTAATAAGACATTTTTTGTATCTCTCTTAAACTGGGGTTTCCAGGGATTCTTTTAATGTGTTGTTTTATTCTATTTTTTTATCATTCCAAGTGCACCTAATATCACTGGCACGATTCTTGCTTTCAATTTCCACATTTTTTCTATTTCAATTTCCAGGTTTTTATATTTTGAAAGTTTTTCGAATTCTTTGGTTGCTTTGTTACAATCCGCTGGACAAGCCATATCAATTAATAGACAAGTTTTTTCTTTCTGGTTTTTGACAATAACGTCCGACCTGTTTGCTTCAATTTTCTCTTCCATGTAGATGGTGTAATCCCATAGACTGGTGAAATCTTCTATTTCTGTAACCGGTACTGGGTGATGTTCATACCAGTGTTTGCAGATTTTTATATTCATTTGGGGCAAGTACAGAACAACCTGAGATTAGATGGTCTATTGTTTCTTGGTGCTTATCACAGACCCTGCATTTTGGATCTTCATTATTATGTATAATATCTGCCTGAACGTTTCTAGTGAAAAGACTTTGGTCTTGCGCTACAAGAATAAAGCCTTCAGTCTTAGACTTTAATCCAGATGCACGTAACCATTAACTTTATCAACATTGGATTTATTAGCACGTTCTGGATATTGGCCATGCAGGGGTTTGTCTTGCCAGCGTTGTTCTATCTGTTCGCGAGATTTATCCTTTGCTATCTTTTTCATATTTTTTGCCGCAATAGTTGGTCCTTGGCTTCTGTTTTGCTTTTCTACAGAATCTACTAAATGTAAATCTTGTTTGTATTTACTGCCTTCTTTCATTATTGAATATTTATCTTTCTGTTTTCATGTTCTTTGACTAATTGTATCATCCAGTCCTTTGTTGTTTCTGTGTATGTTAGTAAGCGAATAGTTGTTGTTTTGCATGACAATTCGAGCTGAATAAGACCTCTTCCCCCTTCTTTACGGGGTATGTATAGACAATCTACATTAGCCTTTGGATAATGCATCTTCTGCTTAGAAAGAAGCTTTTTTGTTTTAAAATCCATTTGTCTGATGTCGTTTCGAATCCAGTTCAATAAGTTGAAACTATATTAGACCACAGGGATGGCAAGGTTATCAATGGCCATAATAGTATTCTTTACGCAGTATTTCTTTCATTTTTATTGTGAATTTTTTCACTCTCATTTACACCTAGGTATATATAAGCTTCTTTTGGCTCTAAATCTTTTATTGTTACAGCAGGGTCTAAGCAAATTGAGGACGTTTGTTGTAGCGATTCCACGTAAAACTGTAGCTTCCGCACATTTATTCAAATTTAATTTCATTCCACTATCTTCGCTTAAGCATTTTACAGTTTGCAGAAGACCTTCCAGCTCATTATCATTCTTAGCACACAACTTTAAGTCATCCATATAAAATAGATGGTTTATTTTCTTTTGAGCTATTTTATAACCACTTTCTGTCTTGTTAAGTGAACTGGGTAATGCTATTAATGATATGCAAAATAGTAAGGAAGACAAAGAGTCACTTTGAAACATACCTCTTTTGAAGTTTATTTCACCAGATTTATAGGTTCCATTTATATGATTGAGGTAAAGGGTTGTTTTCCAAATCGTCATACATTGTTTGATGTAATTGATGATGACAGCTGATACCATGTACATATTTAAAGTCTTTAAAATCCAGAAATGTGGTACACTATCGGATGCCTGACGATAATCTATCCAGGCAGTACTAAGATTTTTGTTTGCGTTGAAGCAGTTTTCCAGGATCATTCTGTTAATAAGTAATTAGTCTTTAATTCTGTAACAGCCACGTTTGCACCCTTTTTGTTCAAGCGGTAGTATGTCATTTATTTCCAAGAAGAAATGTCTGTTTTGTTGAAATAAATGTGAATAGTTTGTATGTTGTCGCAAATCATGTAATTGGTCTGTATTTTTTCGGTATATTTGTGTGACTATTCTTGGGTAGAAGACATGATTCCTTTGGTCATCTATGGAGGAATTTTAGTGGGATCGTTAACCATTTCTTGAAGTTCTTTGGCTAGTTTTTCCGTGATGTACTTAAATAATTCAGTCAAATTTACGAATTTTATCTATTCCTGGAAATTTAACATTTGTGTGCTTTTTTCAGTGCACATTTAACATCCTATTCTGTGATTTCAGTCCATGTCTGTTCTGGTTTAGTTTTCACTCTTTCTGTTTCTTGCGCAATCCAGTCTGCTTCTTTTTTTATGTTCTTTAGGGCAAGCCCATATTTTTTATCAGAACTCTATAACTTCTTCTATTTTGTTGGGGGACTCTCAGTTCAATTCTTTTTTACGTATTTTCTTGTAAAATTTCTTTGCATCGGTTTGAAAAATCTTCTTTTGTCTGTAGAATTTTGATTTTTTTCTCATAGCGTCTTATTCTTTTAGTCTTCAGTTGTATTGTTTGGACTTGTTTATTTTTTCATTAGTTGATAGGACTTCATTTTTATTTCTAATATTGTATTTTCTTTCGACTCTTCTGCCTTTTCTAGTTCTTACATATATTCCTCTTGTCAATATATAGAATACTGATAATTCACTTCTAAGTTGTTCGATTTCTTTTTCTACTTTTCTTTTCTAAGGTGAATCATCATGTCTGCGAGACTGCATTGTTTTTATTTCGATGTTCAATTTTTTTGTTGCTGCTATTGCTGATGCATATATTACTTCACTGAGATTTATATAAGTGCCATTTTTTATCCAAAATTACTTTGAGTGCTGGATTGTAGAGCTTAATAGTTTCGAGGTTATGCTTTGTGGTTGTAATTTTCGGAGATGTTACCGTTCCTCCATTGCAACATTTTGAATCTGACTTATATGGTTATTTATTTCTTCCTTGGCTTCTTGTATACTGTTCTTGTTTTCCGTAAAATAATTATATCAACGTGTTTTGAACTCGTTTTATTGCCGTTTTGTAACTGACTCAGATCACACCTTTCCAGCATTTCTAAACATAATTTTCATATGATTTATGTGTATCACGATTCCCATATTATGACCTGTGGTTCGTGTGATGTTACTACTTTTTATTTCTGATTCCGGTTCCCTTTCATATTTTGTTGATTCGTCTATTCTGGTTGCAATTCACTTTATCTCATTAATTTCGGCCGCTGTTAATCGGTTATTTCGCATGATGCATCTTCGTACATTGGCTAATTTATTTTCGTCAATGTACTTTTTATTTGTTTGTCCAACCTTTTCTCGCCAAATGTCATGTGTTTGGCGAGTGATGTTTTTTCTTTCTTTTGAGGTTTGAGTAACGCTTCATGAAATGCAATCATAACGACTTTGTACTCCTCACGAGACTATTCTATTTTTTCTTTCTTTAAATATACGGTTATAGATCAAGCTGGAGAATTTTCAGGGTCATCATTAGAATTATCCAAGTTGTGGGGACCTGAAGATTTATTGTTTGTGTAGGTGTTTGTTCCTAAAGTCAGATTTTTCGACCTCAGGTACGTTCTCTCCTGAAGGACGGGCTCCCTGTTTATCCACTGGAAGAGCCATACTGGACAGATCCCTCGAAAGACGCACGGGTCCAAAAGTCCACCCGAAGTTGCCCGGCACGTTGGGTAATGGTCTTTTACAAGCAGGGTTCCGAAACCTAAAGGGGATGGTTTGTGACCTCATAACCCTGTAGCCATTCACTCCTCGGCACGATTAGCACCTTGAGTTGCGGGTTGTTGGTCAGAGTTTCCCTTCTTCTAAATAGTTTGCCAAGCGACAGTGGACAGAGACGCGACTTGAATTCAAACAGAAAGACGCCGGTTAAAAAAACAAAACAAAATTGAACGTAACAGCCGCTCAACGAAACAAAATATCACTATACTAGAGAATTTTGTTAAAAAAATTGTTGCTACCCTCACTACTCCTTGTAACAAAAATTATTGGTAAGAAAAAAATTAATGGAAAAGAAAAAGCTGACATACGTTTAAGTTTATTACTGCTGTGAAATTTAAAATAATTTGTTCGTCTACTGTATATTCAGTTATTTTTTCGTTAAAGTCGTCGAAAATATGATTATCAAAATAAATTAAATAAATAAATAAAATGAATGAATAAATAATTGATTAAACAGAAATTAATAAATACGTATTATTATTATTATTTTTGCAAATTCATTTCCTCATAGAAATAAAAAAAATCCGGATAATCAGCTACAAATTTTCAATAACTTTTGTAGTTGATTATCCTTAAATTTTTTATTTCTATGTTTCGTATACTTCTTCTTCTCATTATTATTATTATTATTATTATTATTATTGACATCATTGTTGGTTCACAGAGGTCTGCGTTGTATGAAACAGTTTATATCCTAAGGGGTGTGTTTTGTCTCTAAACATTGTATAGGCGCTGAGACATGACAATCATCACCATGCGTAAATATGTTTGAGTTGTAAAGGATTTAATTCTCAATAATAATTTAATGCAATGATGTCAGTTATCTCCAAGGCGTCTGGCGAGATCACAAAAGAAACAACTTGAGCTGCTGTTTGATATAATACACTGATTTTCCCAGCCAGGTATTCGTACATCTGCAAAATTTACCTGCTCAGCTTTCACGATCCCAAGGTACCGCAACGTCAGTTGTCATCAATTCATGGCTTCTCTTGTGCACAGGTAATGATGCCAAAATGATTTCTTTCCATATTTTGTTATTATGTCATTTTTTTATCATAATTTCGATTTCTGCTATGGTCGCGCTAGCTACCAAGTCTGCAGGAAGGCCTAAGGCATGTCGTGGTGTGTGCTTATAGCTCCATTTCATGTTTCTCTATCTCCCCTAAAATGCCTAGCTTTACATAGACAAATTTCTCCTTAGTGTGCGGGCTGTACGTAAAAAGAAAATGTTTTGTATATTTCTTAAGCAGGTGTTTCCAGGGATTCTTGCAATGTGTTGTTTTGTTCCATTTTTGTCATTCAAAGTGCATCTACTAATATTGGTACTATTCTTGTTTAAATTCCACATTTTTTCTACATCAATTATCAGTTCTTTATATTTTGATAGTTTTTCGAATTCTTTGATTTCTATGTTGCAATCTACTATATAAGCCATATCAATTAATGGACAAGATCTTTGTTTTTAACAATAATCATTGGTTTATTTGATTCAATTTTCCTGTCTATGTAGATTGTGTAATCCCATAGAATGGTGACATCTTCTATTTCTGTAACCAGTGCTAGGTTGTGTTCATACCAGTGTTTGTTTACATATTTTCCATAGTTTTTGCAATTTGTCTAGTGTAAATTTTGCCCTACTTTATCATGACGATTTTTATATTGATTCGGGGCAAGTACAGAATATTTTAATTATATGAATCTTTTGGTTACACTGTGTATACAGGTACTGTAATGTAGGTATATAGCAAGAGTGGTTGAGGGTAAACAATCTGAACATTTGAGTGATTGATATTATTATTACTGACATAATTCTATAACCAATCAATTTTATAACCGATTTCAAAATATTCAGGAAAGTTTAAAAGTCTCTCTAGTTGTAACACGTCAACACGGTAGTCCAACTGTTGTCAAAAACGCTGTAGCATGTCTTGATTAACATTCCAGAGTGCCACAGTGATTCTCTGCTTAAGTTTCTCTCGGTTTGTATCAAATAACATGACCCATTTCATTAAAAAATAAAGGTGATGATACGTTTCATTTAGTTTGTTTAACGACATGTCAACCCCTTATGTGTCATGTAATGCAGACATTTTATTTACTCTTAAGTTTTGTTAATTTTTCAAAAAATGTATATTTCTTTCTGTTTCATTGAAAATATATTCTTGGTAATGTTTTTGCAATAAATTTTATATTTTCATGTTTTGATCCCTTTTGGGTGTTTACTATTTGCCCATTGCGACTACACGTGCAGGCACCCTAGGTAAGCGTGGGCCCTGGAAACATTGCAAATCAGAGGTGGTACAGAAAACTTCTTGATCAGAATCCTTGCTCCCGGATGTACTTTATCGTTATACCCAGGACCTGTGTAGGGTAGTAATAAATATGTTGAATGGGATCTGCTATTTTAAAACATATTCACCGAATGCCATCATTTAAATTTAAATATTGGATTCCGCATATCTTTAACGTTTAGATGTAGAATATGGACATTTTTTTTTGCTAATAAAGAATCCATTGCATTATAAAAGGGGGTAGGGTAATGGATAGCGTCTCTGATTGCGACAATCAGAGAACCGAGTTTGATTTCCTATCGAGTGCATTGGATTCACATGAGGTTTTTAATTCATACCCTTCTCAAGCGTATGAATTAAAGCAATTGTATCCCAAGCTATGGATAAATAGGTTCTATAGCCTTAGCTTGCAACCAGTCTAGAAGAAAAACGACATGTATGTCTGGCAAAAGCACATATTGCACAACTAAGGATAGGATCGTTCGCATTGATTTGATGATGATCCCGACTAAGTATCTTTTAGTATCTTAATAAAAACGTCATTTTACTAACAAGCTCTTTGCTGGATAGAAACGCGTCATTTTTCTTTCTTTTTTTTTTCCATACGGAAGTGAATGCTGGATTATCTCTTCACGGATGTAAAAGAAACATTTAACAAGAGAATGTTGTCTCTACAGAAAATAATCGTTGATAATACAAATGCAATAGCTTCATCCTCATGCAGAAAATGACTACAAATAATAAAAGCATCGTGAATATAAAAAAAGAAAAGACAACACTCATTATCAACTCTGATCACGGTCACAATATACTGACCGTGTTTGAAAAAACATTTTTATAACTCTAGATACATAAAAGAATTTATACATTCAGTTAAAAATTTTAAAAAAGTAAAAATAAAATCCTCCTTGATAATGGCCAAAAGTATAGCCGAAAGCGTTCGAACCTGCAGACAATTTCTACTTAACTTGCTCTAACATGAACGAAAATCATAAGAACAAAAGAAAAAACAAATTAAAAAATACCCACTGTATAGAAAGAGAGAGAGAGTCGTTAGATTTTCTTCATTTTACGTCCGGCTGCAGTTGAATTAAGTGAAATGAAAAATATTGAATTTACATATGAAATAAAATAATATCTGCTCTAAAAATTAAATTTACATCGAGCTCTCTGTTACATCATTCTAATATTTAACCTAATATACATAATGCAAGGATACATTACTATTTTTTACTAAATCTTCTTCTAGATTTATTACACACACACACACACACACACACATATATATATATATATATATATATATATATATATATATATATATAGTAGTAATAAATCCAGGAGAGGTTGGACGAAATGATCAATATATAATACTTTTATTTTTATTTTGTTATGCTTCGTCAGTGATCTGGCGTCATGACAAAAAAAAATAAAATATAAAAAAGTTTACAAATTGTCTTTAATTGTATATATATATATATATACATATATATATATATATATATATGTGTGTGTGTGTGTGTGTGTGTGTGTGTGTGTGTGTGTGTCTGCTTATTATGCAAGTGACTTTCGAAATGCAGTCAGAGGCACTCTTCTGTAAAGAACATTTAACTTGCATAGATTTTTTTATACAAAGAGAATTCTTTCGGATAAAATGAGTTTCAGTGGAAAAGTGTAATTCCAAGTATGGCAACTTGTCCCAGAATAGCAAAGTCTATTATTACATTTCTTGGTCGCGTGAACCAACAGAAGAGAGATGTCTGTAAGAATGGGACAACGAAAGACAGGACAGACAGACTCAATGAACCAGACCAAATGGATTAAATAGTCCCAGTGTCGAGGTGATTGCCAATCGAGTAACGCACGGTTAAATATCTAAGTCTGGCAAATATGCGTTAATGTTTGCTGAAGCATATTTAATCAGTGTCAAAAATGCATACACAGACGCAAGCAAGTATAGATTTATGTAAACAACCAGAAAGAAATACAAGAATGTAGTTTTGGTGATTATGCGAAGAACGTAGAAAGAGATTTAACATAAAAGATGTATAGACGGAATGAAGACCAATTCTTATAGTCTTCGAATTTTTTTAATGAAACATTATCATTAATTTTAACTAATCTGTTTACACCTTTATATTTTGTGGAACAGCTTATAGAAACTCTGGCACTTTTTCGAAGACTTAAAGAAATAACATAGTTTGAAAAAAAAAAGAAATAAATGCATTCTTTTTATTTTGCAGACTTGTTACGCTTTTCCCCATCACATATTTAATAACAGTTATTCAAAGTAATGAACCTTTGTATAATATCGGTAGTCCACTATGGTGGTATATGAATAACAATTACCTCAGAAATAAAGCGGAGGTTTTAGGAAAGAAAAATGTGATACTACAGAAGCATACTGAGAATGCTATAAACTGAACAGAATACTAACGGCAAAACTTAAAGAGAATTTTAATTTACAATGATGTTCACTCAATACAAATGCCCGAGAGAAATCTTCTCTTTCACATTCACACCCTGTAAGCCCCTGGGTACTAGTGACATGACAGCCTTGTTTGAGGTGAAATGATTAATTAATCAAAATAAATAAACGGCAAATTCTGTTTGTCCGTATGTCTGAAACTCAGGCCACACTTGCTCTAAAAAGATAGAATGTACCTTTTTGGTAACAGAATGATTCCGGTATTGAAAATTTTCCCATTATTAGTTTCTTGAACATACGGTATTGGGATATGTGTCCAGATCAGGAAGAAACTGTTAACAATTCAATTCTTTAATAGTTTTTAACTTATATTGAGTTTAATCTTGTGACTTAAAGTTGTGACTTTAAAAAAATAATTAGGTTATAAATATATACAAAACTTTGTGAATTGAGGAAACAATTTTATTTGTCATAAAATTCCAAGGAATCGGAGTTAATTTGAGAGGTTCTGTGACGTGAAGTTTCGCAGAGTTATTGATTTGAAGAACTCAAATCAGTTAAGTTCCACGGAGTTTATGATTGGAAGAACTCAACTCAATTGAGTTCCACGGATTTTGTGATTTGAAGAACTCAATTTTTTTAAGTTCCAGGGTGTTTATGATTGGAAAAACTCAACTCAATTGAATTCCAAGTAGTTTGTCATTTTTAAAAAACGTAGTTTTCGGTCTGAACTGAATTTTTGGCCAAACTTTTTTTTGGCCGGGATTAGACTTACAGGTCGAATCAGAGTTATAGTGATCTTTTGAAGTTTCATAGAGTGAATTGAGGAATTCAAAGTCATTTCTTACAAATTATCATTACTGCTTTCTAAGCTGAACCAGAGGTTATCTTAAAAGACCACGCGGTGTGCGGCTTTTAAGCTAGTGTCTAATAAACTCAATTTAGTAAATGTTGTCGCATCTTTTTCATTATGTAATTTATTGTTTTAGTTTCTGAAAAGTTTATGCATTAACGTATTTGACAACGGCAAGGATGCACTCAGTTTTAAAATGCAATTTTCTTTAGAAAAAAGACTAAACGTGAAAATAAGGTATCGGTACATTCGCCAACATGTTTGTGGATTGTTTAGCAAAATGTAGATCATATTAATCACCTGTGACTTATGATTTTGTCATTTTGCCCTTCTGTTAAGGAGACACTTAAGTTTACTCTCACTTAGAAGTATAAAATAATGAATGGAAGAGCTGAAACTGTTGATCATAAATACTGACAGAGCATTTAAAACAAATCTATATTTGTCTACACTTCTGAGATGAAGTACTATTTACATTGTTAGGAGTATTGTCCTCTTCTTCATTGCCATATTACCGACGTTTTGAGAGTTGTACGATCTGGCCTTCTTCAAGTGATTGGAATTTTGAACCAAATCTTGAAGGACAGATTGCCCAGTGCATAAAAGTGTAGGTTAGATCCAGTGACTTGACCCACATAATTGCTAGTTCAATATCTGGCTAGATAATAAAGGGTTCTGTTCGAAATTTAAATCACCTGAAAAAGGCCGGAACGTACAAGCATCAAAACGTCGTGAATATGAATATGATAATAAAGATCAGGATAACAGTCCAAACATTGTAAATAATGTAAAAACTATATTTAAACAATATTAAATATTATTAATGTTTATAATATTTAAACAACATTAAATATTATTAATGCTTAATATTGTTTCACAAAGTTTGCGTTTTGCATCGAAACTTTAATATAAATTTGATGCAAACTTATGTAGGGAAAATGTTAAAAAACATTTTTTCCTCTGAGTTGATTTTAGTTCTTCGTGGTTTGACAGAGTATGAAGGTAATAAGATAATTTTACTGAAACCTGAAACTTGCCATCTGTGTGCAAAGCTTCTTGGTCAATTAGTGAAAGGAAAGTAAAAGAAACGCAGAAGTGTTTTTTCTACTACAATGAATTGTTCTGAATTTTTAACCGAAGACTACTTGGGCCTGTTGAAATCTGAAATTCTTGTGTTGACTGCCTATATGTTTCTGGTAAATCGGAGTCAGCCTGTGACTATAAAAATTCGTGTAATTCAAACATTGCGACTATTGGAATACCAGCAGTAATAGACGCACCACCGCAGAATGGGTGGAACGACGCCTTTTAAAATATCTGAAAACCTGACCGAAGATAAATTCAAAGAAACCCATTCTTCAACGAAGAACCAAATTATCACAACAAAATTAAGAATAAGCAAAGACTTGAATTTATTTTTCAACATGATATCCTTCTTTGATATAAATCTTCCACGAATATCATTCTTATTAATAATAATTAACCAGACTACTGATTTTTTGATTGACCATTGAGATATATGCTCAATGAAGAAACAGGTAAATATATTATCACTGGGAAAGTAGGTAAGGTAACAATTATCGACGAGAAAGGGAGAATCGGCAATATGACTCCAATTTCTGGTTTAACCTCTTTCGTCCACTTCCTCGGCAAGAAACAAATCCATGTTTTTGCTTTTGTATTAAATGACCGTTTGAAATAAAGCCGTTTGTGCTTGAGCAGCAATCTAAAAAATCAGCTATGAATTCGCAACCGTTGCGATTTTAATTAGAAACTACATAATTTTGTCAAGGAAACGCATGATAATAAGGAAAAGGACTCAGTGAAGATTTATGCTCAATTAACTCGTGTAGCAATATAGAATTTAAACCTATGATCCTCGTAAGACTAGGATTAGACTGACGTACTTCGAGTTAAAGTTAGGAAAAAAGACAATAATTTGTATAAAATCAAAAATAAGATATTTCATTACCAAGAACCACAGCTCCGAGGAACAGACTCTCAAGATGATGTTTCCTTGGTCAGTATATTCTTAACCTGTTAAAATCTAGATTCAATCTTATCCACATAGCCCTATAAACTGCGCCTCTTACTCTATACATCTCTACCACGAATGGCTCTTTTGCCTTTATGCAGATCAAACATCATTGTTAAAAATGTTAAAAAACAGCAATATAGCAAATTATTCTATATAACAAATATATAAATCAGTAGATAATATATTATGCGAGTAACGAAATACAAGGTAAATATTTATATGTTAGGAGTTTTTATCGTTCTGTAATTTCATGGAAATCGCATTCCCACAGCAGGGTAATGCAGAGATATGTTTAGGAAAGCATTAATCCTTGTACTTTATAAAGAGGTAACGGACTTGAATGCAAGGAATATCGACCTATCACTCCACTCACTTATGTATACAATTTGTTCATTAGTATCATAGAATCTCGGGTGAAGTCAGATCTATACTCATCATCCCCTGATACACAAGTTGCATACTGGCCTGGGAGAAGCACCATGGAACATATAATAGCAATCGAACAAATCAGTAAGAACTCAATAGAATTCAACAACCCTTTTCATATCACTATCATTGATTTCACAAAGGCATTTGATAGCATCAAATTATCAAACCGATATTAGTTACTGAGCTAAGCATCATGAACAAGAAATGCATCAACTTGCACAAAGAAACTTACAGGGATTCTATGGCGGACATCAAGTCAGATATTGAAGTAAAACATTATGCTGTTATTCTGAAGAGAGTAAAACAGGGAAATGTTCTTTAAGCACTTCTCTTCTTCCTTCAAACTGGAGAAAACAGCAAATCCGGATGTCAAATAGATGGGAGAATTCTTTCTAATTTTAACTCTGCATATGATCCGTTCATCATGAAGACATCAGGAACAAATCATCAACATTTTCTCAATGTACTCTTGAATTGTACGCTTGAGATAAGATTACAAATTAACTTTTTTAACATCAAGCGCATTAACAACAGACAAGATAAACATAAAAATAAAATTGGCCAAGTTATAGAGATTGTATATCTTGGCTGTGCGTTTTGGTGCAGCGGATATCGGCTTGGAACGAGAAATCGGGGAGCCGTGTTCGAATTCCAGTTGAATTCTTTTCATTCATAACGCGAAAATACCCTTGGAAAAGGTATTAATCCATCTCTTTTCTCCAGTTACGGTTTATATAACGGGAGAGATTGGGTTCTATAGCCTTGGCTGGCAAACAGTCTACCGCAGAAAGTAACGGCAACCTACTGCGGGATAATCTTCTGCCCATTCAGTCATGTCGCTTTTGAAGCATGAACGTCTAAGCACTTAACTGGCTGATAACCTGGCTACAAGCTATCATCCAACAATAATTCTAATTTCTAATGTCTATTAAAATTTACATAAACTGAAGTGATTTACGTCTTCTGACTGAAAAGTTACGTGATATCTACCCTCCTATATGGTAGATAATGCTGGACAGTCTCATCGAAGATGAAGGAGTGATTCGAAGCAACAGAAATGATGTCCCACAGAACGATGGTGAGGATACCATGGACAGAATATGTAAGTAACGATTAAGTGTTTTTTTGGAGAATGGAAAATGTATACTTAACATAAAGGGAGAGGCAGTTGAAGTTTCTGTGACACGTAATGAGGAAGATGAGTTTAAAGAATCTGATACTCATATAGTGAAGAGAGGGAAAATAAGTGAGGGCTCAACAGCGCATGACATATTTGATGAGATTAAGCAAATGGATGACAGAGCAGGGCTTGGTAGAAATAACAAGAGAAAATATATTAAGAAATACAAGTTGTATCACCGAGGCCGATACGATACACAGAGAACCTGGGCTGCAGTATCATTCAGCACAATATCCGGTGCTAAACGGATATACACCGAACAGTACAATAGTTACAATGACAGTCAAGACAGAACTTACAACACAGAGAGGAAAGATTTAGATCGCAATAGTCGCCGAAGTAATCAGTTCGAATGACAATCGAATATTACGCCTCGAATGCTACTATTTTTTACTTAAATAAACAATTTCAGGTCATGAACATTCCATCATTGAGAGTAATGTAGCTGTGTCAGCCACTCTACAACAAAGGGACAGAACGGTGTGGAGGACCATGATCACCCCCGTTCTGAAAGAACATGGCACCTAATAAAGACAGGGGAGTTTGTTTATTATGACTTGCCAATTAATGTCTCACGCCGGAATCCATCTTACACATTTATAAATTTTACATTCTAATAAATATAAATATTGGAGCGGTATGTAGAGACTTCTATATCGTGGTGAGACTTCTATATATCTCTGTATTCTCGGAAATGTCAAAGAAATATCTATAATATTGTCGGCTATGGTCTGTATTATTCGGACATAAGATCACTCCGTTTTTTCTATAAATATTTTCATGGCAGTTGTTCGAATGATTTCTCCTCCTTGGTTCATCTACTGCATTAATTTAAGCCTTATAATAAACAAGCAATTAGATCTCATCGGTATTCTAATAATTTCTTCCTACATCTTGTTTCTCTGCCACTTACGTTCTTGAAAGATTAAAATGCAACTTCAATGATCATCTAGCTTCTTGAACCTGTTATTTTATTGTCCTTTCTTCCTATTAAATTCTCATTTATTCTCAGTAAGCCCAGATATCTTAATTGCATTATCACCTTGTTTGGGGAGAATTAATTAAAAATATTTTGCGGTAGACGCACCTTATCAAGGCATTTCAGTTTAAACATCCACTGAGAAACATCCGTCCTTGCAAACATATTTCTAGAGTAGATATTTACAAGATAAAGCTAATATTTAATTTTTACTAAATTTTATTTACACAATACATTTGGGATGAAGGTTTTCAGTTTAAATGTAATGATGAATGAAGTATGTGATGTGGAAGAGAATATGTAGGAATTTCTCATTCGCCTGCAGACTGTATTTTCACCATGTCCACGCGGAATATATTTCATATTGAGGTAGTTTTAGGGGGAAAAACTTTGAGAGATAAATCCTTCTCATATTTGACATTCGTCGCTAGGAACCCGGAATAATCTAATATGTATTAGATATTGTCAGGGCTGAATAAATGTGTCAACTAAGAACGATGGAACAAGCTTAATAATAATAAAAAGAAGAAGAGGAATTAAAAGAAAAAAATTACTTACATATAAAGAAGACAAACAAGTTAAACAACGGAGATTCAAGTGGGCGAAGAAGTGCAAATAAACCAAAATATAGCTACTGGAGCAGCAATGAACCTTAAAAAGATAGAAAGTGCAACGTATCAAATGCAGAAACAATGGCAAGATAATCCTCTTCATGGTCAATACTCTTACTGTATCAAACAATTTGATGTAGACAATTCCCGTATCAATCAGTGGTTACGTAGTGCCTGGTGAAAAACTGAAACCGAATGTTCTTAGCCTTGCGGCAGATGACCAATGCTTGACATTTCGAAATTACCAAGCACATATACAGAAAAATTGTATTAACCCAAAATATAGATTCGGTATTAAATATCAGGAACAATTTACCATCTAGTATCAGGTTGCACAGTGTTAACACCCACTCAATATAAAATTGAGTATGATAGATTCTGCATAGTAAACTATGCAATAATTCATGGTAAGGAAACTGCAAGAAACTCGTATAAAACGCCCAAACTAGGTTACACAGATTGAACATGTAACAATTTTATGGGTTTTTACAATACAAAAAAAAAACAGAACAATCAAATCTAAACGCACTGGTATAGTGATCAGAAAACACAAAAAAATGGGCATTCTTTTTTACATGACAATCCCTGTAGATTGTAATGCTTCTTTGAAGATCATCAAGTAAAGAATCTTGAAGAAAAACCACAAAAATATGGCGCCCGAAGACATCAATAATACCTGTTGTAGTTGAAGCCCTCGAATTGTTTCAAAAAGATTCCAACAGACTGATTGAAATGATTTCTGGAAGCTTTAAAAGATACAAAATATTGTACTCACAAGCACAGCTTACACAATGCAAAGAGTCTTTTCTATTTAAAATAAATGGGATCTTTGTATTTATTTTTGCAAAAATAATCAATTGAAAAGATTGAAGCGAAAAATGTAATTTTTTGTCAATATCGTGTAGTTATTTGCCTCTTCTGCAGTTGAGAGAATCTTCGGCTTTTGATCGTGTTCAGTCTGGACCCTCTTTCTCAAGCTTATATATATATATATATATATAACAGTTTGTCTCTCTGTGGAAACTGTTTATCTAATCTCTCGATCTTTCGTTAGAGGCAAATCTGATTCGCATCGATCAGATCGAACATGCTCGATTTTTCCCTCTCTAGTTCTGATTTTAATGCCGACCGCGACTTTGAAGCAGGAACAGGAAGATGTTAAAGTGGACATCGGCTTGGGATTTGAAAAGACCGAACTGACGGAATCGAACAAGTGAGCGATCTCGTGAATATCAGCTTGTGTCTTTCTCTCTTGATAGGCGCGGAATCCCGTCACTTCTCTCGACCTGACTCTGAAACTTGCCAGTTGAGTAAGAAAACATTTGCAGACGAATTCTGGCTGGAGATAGAGAGAGAGAGAGAGAGAGAGTGGGGTTTGGGTGAAATATGCTACATACGAGATATTCTGCATTTGATTTTATCAAGTGCAATAGAAGCCGCACAAAGCTAATTTGTGCAGTCCTAAATTTTTGTATTCAGCTTGAATGCAGATTTTTGTATGGCACAATTTTAGAGAATAATTGGTCCGAGTAATTCAGTGTTGCTTACATATCCTAACACAGTGTTCTGTTTCATTGATCATTTCAATCATCATGATAATTCTGCTCATCATCATCTTCATCTTCTTCATCTTCTTATTCTTCTTGTTTCGCTATTATTATTATTATGTCATTTTTCATCATATTTCGATTTCTGCTTTGGTCTCACTACCAACCAAGTCTGCGGGGAGACCTAAGGCAGGTAGTGGCGTGTTGTTATGACTCCATTTCATGTTTTTCTATCTTCCCTATATTCCCCAGCATTACATAGATAAAGTTTTTCTTAGTGTGTGGGCTGTACTTAATAAGACAATTTTTTGTATATCTCTTAAGCTGGAGTTTCCAGGGATTCTTTCAATGTGTTGTTTTGTTCCATTTTTTATCATTCCAAGTGCACCTACTATCACTGGCACAACTGTTGTTTTCAATTTCCACATTTTTTCTATTTCAATTTCCAGGTCTTTATATTTTGACAGTTTTTCAAATTCCTTGATTGCTATGTTACAATCCGCTGGACAAGCCATATCAATTAATAGACAAGTTTTCTCCTTCTGGTTTTTAACAATAATGTCTGGCCTGTTTGCTTCAATTTTTCTGTCTGTGTAGATGGTGTAATCCCATAGAATGGTTACATCTTCTATTTCTGTAACCGGTGCTGGGTGATGTTCATACCAGTGTTTGTTTACAGCTTTTCCATAATGTTTGCACATTGTCCAATGTAAATATTATTATTATTATTATTATTATTATTTACTTGTGCTTGGTCCCCTTTTCTTTAGTTTACACGACCATTAAACTCTGCCAATACTGCATGAATACTGGATATTTCTGTTTTGATCGCGTCGAAATGCATAACACATAAGGGAAAATCTAATTAGTTTCAGTAAATAAAAGAGAATAAGAAAGAAAGACCAGTTTAACATCATCGGTAATAATGGACTTTTTCGATGGAATCGAGCGAAAAGACAAAATCAAATACTTTCATGGATTAAGTGATAAAAAGGAAGAGAGACAGACAGACAGAGGGATTTAACGTCTGTTGTAGTGATATAGAAAAGTTGGCAGTTTCACCTCTTTTTATTTGTACCCACTTACTTCTTAAAATGACATAGTTATTATTGTTACGGCATTATTTTCTTAAGCTCAAATATTTAACAATGCGATAGAGGAATTTCTAGGCATGTTTTATTGTCGTAAAACCCGCTATGAGCTGAAACAATCATCAACTAAATAGTTATGATTCATCAAAAAATTCAAATAGAAAAACTATTTTTGTCATTGTTGTGGTTGTTGTTGTTGTTGTTCTTCTTCTTCTTATTATTATTATTATTATTATTATTATTATTATTAGTAGTAGTAGTAGTAGTAGTAGTATTTCCTTCGGTTTTTTTTTAATACACATTTTCTTCCGGGTCCCCACCAGAGATCTAAGGCGAAAAATGGTTTCATGAAATTTCCACTGATCATTTTTTAAGAGACAAAAAATAAACTAAGATTGTACACATTTTGCATAGATAAAGCTCTTCATAATGTTAAAGACATGGGCTACCAAGAAGATCTTTAATATTTTTTCCAATGACTCCAAGGGCTTTAAATACAACCCAAATTATTCTTGTTCTCGCGTCCTCATGCTTGAGACTTCTAATGCAACCTTCTCGTAGTTTGGTCATTTTTTAAAGATCTTGAAGCATATATTATAATTTGTAGGGGCTGCCATGTCAATAGGATCGATAATAAAGCACAAACAATTTTGATGTCTAATATCTGGGTGATCATCTTTGATTATTCTGTATGTGTGTATTGTAAACTAACATAAAATTGTTAAATGTTCTATCTCTGTAATTGGGTCTCGGTGATCTCCTTGCCATATTCATGCAGTTTTCTTCCTGTAAAAGTTGCATATTTTCCACAACAAATATTGGACAAGTCCATCATGACAAGTTTTACATTCAGTAGGTATTAATCCTGTACAACCTGATATAATGTGGTCAATTGTTTCCAGATATTTATCACAGAATCTGCATTTCCGGTAATTAAATTTTTTCAGTATTTGTACTTGGCAATTTCTAGTTAGCAAGCATTAGTTCTGTGAACTAAGATTAAAATCTTCAGTTTATGCTTATTATTCTGCACTACGTAACCACTGATATGTAAGTTTATATATATATATATATATATATATATACATACGCTTGTTTGCTACGAGCAGAATATTGACCATAAAGAGGTTTATCTTAACACTTTTTCTTCATTTCATTCTTTTTAGAACATTTCTCGCTGCTGCAGATGTATCGTGGTTTATTTGTACTTCTTCATTTACTTGACATTCCATTTTAACATTTTGGCAGTCTTTATTATGGAATAAAGTCTCTTATTTTCTTCATGTTCGTTGACACAGCCAATCATTATCTTGTCATCTGTAGTTTCTAGTTGTATTTAAAGACTGATTGTTGTGGTTTTGTAAGACAGTTTTAGTTGAATTAATCCTCTAACTCATTCGGAATTGGAAACATATAGACGTTCAATATCAGCCTTAGGATAATATATGCGGTGCCAATAAAGAAGCTTTCTCGTTTTTACATTCATTCGCTTATTGTCAGCTATGATTTGATTCTTCTTCTTCATTGTGCCTTGTCGTTTCTGGACGCAGGCGATCATGGCCTTCCACGTCTTCCTATCCCTGGTTGCACGTTGCACGATTTCACCTGTTACTCCACTCAACCCCCGTTCTGCCATCCACCTGCTCAGGCCAGTCAAGTAGGTTACACGCTGTTTACTCTGTCTCTCCTTTACTCTCTCTATTTGTATCAGGTTCTCGAAGACCTCTTTCCTCATTGCATGACCCAGGAACTTTAGCTGTCTCTTCCTGTGAGAATGGTTTGATTAAGGATCTTGAAGTAATATTGCACCACGGGGATAAGCAAAAGTATCTATATACTGATATTCTACTTTGCGAATTCAACTCTGTTTTAACACCAAACATTTGTCGTATTCTTTTCTTACTTTCTTTCATTCGGTTGCACTGTATTCCATCTCTTTTGCTGGTTCTTAAGTATTTATAGGCTTCATATTTTACTAGTCTCCTAATCTTTGTGACTAAATCTATAGTTATTAAGTGTTTTTCTGTAATTCTCCTTTTCTTGAATGTAACTTTGGAACATTTATCTAATTCAAAATCCATACCGATATCAAAACTGAAACATTTTAAAGTATTACGGAGACACTTCAATTTGTTGTCGTCTTTGTCAAAGAGTTTCATATACTCTACCCAGAATCAATGATTAAACACAATTTTCTGTTTACTGGAGATTGAAAATTATTACTGTTTAGTTGATGTGAAAGGAGATAGGGGACAAATAGAACAGAAGGGACAGCAAGGTGTTTATTTTAGATATTTGTCATCGGATATTCAAACAATTGAAAGTGGCAGTACCTTTGATGTGATTTCGGTATAATGTAGTTTTTCAGAATTCCATGCCATATTTAAGGAAATAGAAAATAACCAAGTAGAATTTGTACATTTCTAAAAATATTAAGGCTTCTTCTTCTTCTTCTTCTTCGTCGTCGTCGTCGTCGTCGTCGTCGCCGTCGTCGTCGTTTCCATTCAATATATCGGCGATCATGGCTTTTTACAAATGCCTATCCTTTGCAGCTTTTAGCAAGTTTTTTCTCCTTACATCTTCTGTTCAGCCATGCATTTGAATAGAATATTACTTATTCTTTTCTTGAGTCTGTCTCACCTCCATTTTGCCGCGTGAGAATCAAATTATCCAAGACATTTTTCTTAATCATATATACTAGAATTTTCAGCTGTTTCTGATCCTTAAAGTGAGCGCCATTTTTCCTTCTATTTCATTTACAAGTTTATAGTCTCTTAATTACTTTGCCAGTGATATTCTCAGCATATTTCTGTACATTTGCATGACCGTTGACTCAGATTTCCAATTTTACGGCAATGTCTGAGGATTGATATTATATAACAATTGACCTTAAGTGTATTTGTTTCTGTTCTAATTCATAATAATTTGTTTACTTTTTATACCAATCTTTTGCTTCTTGAATGGACTTTTTGTTCTCCCAAGTTTTATCCTGTTTAAACATGTCCCAGTTACTCAAACTTCTGTACTTATTTGATTTTGACACTTGAAATTCAGAGCTAGCATCTTGGGATTTTCTCTTGATGACGACCATATATTCTGTCATGATGGTGATGTTTTTCCTCGCTGTTTTAGTCTCGAAAGACCTGTAGCTTTTTTCTGTCTGCCATCAATACAGTATTTTTTACATATCTTATGTTGTTAAAATTGTGTCCATCGATAATAAATCTTAATAGAATATACATAGGTTTTGCTCCTTTATGTAACTTTCTAATGTCAGAATTATCATCTATTAATCTGCGAAATAAATAACACGGATATTATTAAAAAATACAGACACACATACACCTACAAAAATAGGTACACAACCGCACACACACACATACCATAGATATTCGGTACCTCCACTACATTTTCCATAGGTAATATTTAAATTGAAGTTAAAAAAAACAACTTTTTCTTGAAACTTTAATTTTAGCTTAATTGAAAGCTAAATTATTAAATTTACTATTTCCACTAGGCAAAATAGTCGGGTGTATTTCAAAAAGAAATTATATTCATTGGAATCTAAAATCTTGAGATTTTATTTAATTTTCAATTTTTCGGCCATTCTTGCGCGATCAAAACATTTGTAAACAAAATTAATTAAAAAATTAAAAATCTTGCAAAAATAACATACGTATCTCTCACTCGTTATTTTTTAGAAAACTATCAAATTTAAAGTTAAATTAGTCTGATTTGAAACAAATTTAATCTGATTTGAAACAAATATTACTTGTTTATGGCATGAAATTTAGAATAAAAGTATTTCTTAATTAAAAGGTCTAACTCGTTGACCTATCAAGTGGGCAATGACAGCACCTATCAATCAATCTGGAAGTATGGTGAACAAAAGTTGGCATAACCCAGTTTAACATTTCGTAAGGGAAACAACACTAATAACATGCAACCTTTTAATAATAAATGTCTTATAAGTTTCCGTAGTAAAAGAAAATCTGCAGTGTAATATAATAAAAAAATAGAAATTATTTGAAAAAATGTTAGTTCGAAATGATTTGTATTAAGCTTATGAATTTTTGATTTGTAAATAAAGTCTATTTTTAAAAATTAATAACCAAAGATACCGAGTAACTGGAAGAGATTTTAAAAATGTTTGACACTTTAATTAGCAAAGAAAAAAATAATAACAATTCTTAGAAAAATTCATTATTCATCGAAATTTTTCTTCTTCTTCAGAATATGATATCCTAAAATTATATTATTTATCAATTAAAACTTTATCTACATTAAAAATAGCGTAGTTTTAAGATATTTTTTATTTTACTATTCGGAGTAGATTTTCGGAAAAATGGTCCTGTGACCAAAAAAGAAATTACATGATTTACATTCCCCAATGAGTTCTGCATTTAACTAATAATTAAAAAAGTTGGTAAAGATAATGTATTTCTAGAAGTTTTATGCTATTGAGTGAAGTGAAGGTAACAGATGTAAAAAAATACCAATATTTTCTAAAAGTAATAATTGTATAAATAATTTCATTTATTGCTAAATAAGTCCCGAAAGTTTCATTAAAATTATACCTTTTGTTGATTTTTGCAAGAACTTTCAAATTAATTTGTCTTTCAACACCATAAAACGACTTGCTTAATATTACGTTGCTGCGAATGTTAATTGGTATACACTCAGTTTTGGTTTCATTCAAGTGAAGCCCTACACAGTTTGATGCTGATTCAAGAGAAAATAAGAGTGCCTGAGCACTAAAGAGATTGCCTGACAACAGCGCAATGTCATTAGCAAAATCAGCATCGGTAATATAAAGTGCAGGATAACGTGAACTTCTTCTAGGCTGATACATGAGTCCATTTTCTTTTATTGTATCCACAGAGATGCGCACGATGTAGTCTATTACAATGATGAAAAGGTGCAAGTGTATCGCCTTGGAAATACCAGCTAGAATATCAAAAGGCTCTGTTTCACCATCTGGAGTCAGGACTGTGGCTTGTGTGTTTGTATACAATACTTTAATGGCTTCAATGATTTCTACTGGTATGCCATAAAGTCCAAGAATTGCGAACATAGTCTCGCGGTTGACTGAGTCGAAAGCTTTACTAAGGTCTACAAAGAAATGAGCTGCAGTTTTATTGCAGAATGTGGTTTCCTCAATTATTCTACGCAGAGTGAGAATTTGTCCAAGAAACCATTTTGGTTTTTGCGTAGAATGTGCTCTATTTTTGAGCGAACACGATTTAGAAGTAGCTTGTTATAAATATTCGCAGCTATAGACAACAACGAAATACCGTGATAGTTGGTTGACAGGGCCAAATCACCCTTTTTGGGAGTGGAAATGATTTGTGACCGTAGCCAGATGGTTGGTGAAATATGGCTGATCTTTGCATAGGTCAAGAAGTAATTGGTGAAAAATAGAGTATTTCCACAAGATGGATGGAATCTTGTCCGGACCAAGAAGTTTAGAACAAAACCTAACTCTGCAATGGTGTATTCTCCTGTTGGTATGTTCAAAGCATTACTAATTTGAACTTTTGAAAGAAATTTGTCTTCTGGTAGGTTTGCAGGATTACCAAGGAGGGATTTAGTAGTGGATTTTAGTCATGTGACCGGCTCTAGCAGGCATTTTATTCTTTAGAAATAAAAAAAAATTGACCGTCGTCATAGATTAATTTGCTATTTCTTATCTAATCAGGATTCAGAATTTTACTTTTCACACTGACTAGTGAAATTTCCCTTGATCTGGGTTTGTTTTTTTCAAAATGTTTTTAGTCGTTTGAATCCGATTTTGTTGGCATGTAATTTTACTTTGTGTGTTTAGTGTGTTTAATTAAATGTTAGATGATATAGGATTTGTATCCTATACTATGCTAACGGAGAGTGAAGTCGTACGGCACCAATTACTTTAATCTCTATCGCACATGCACACTAAAGGATAACATTCTTGCTCACTTCCGTTATTTATAGCACTGCTTGAAAGAAAAATGTGTAGACTGTGATCGTGTCTTCATACTAAGGAGGTACGATGTAAGACTATGTCTTTGGCAGCAGATCTGATCAAGGGCAACATTATCGAGGTCTAACAACCACCCTGCTTCACTAAATGTTTCGTTTGTGCCTTTTTCTTTTTCTAAAAACAATTCCCACTTGAAATGAATAATATTTCAAGATGTTGAAGCAATCCATCGACTCGACAACTACCAAATATCTCAAAAAAGAGTGCTTCTATATATGAAAATGAGGCTGGTTAAACTGTATGGGCTCTTACGAGGGCTAGGTTGAAGAAGATTTAATTTCGAATTGATATATATTGTAGTTTTATTTTCTCATGACACTAGTTCTGATACTTTATATATCAAATATTGCAATTAAAAAGACTAAAACCATTCAGTATGATAATCATCAACCATACACAAAAAATAATATTTCCAGAAAATAATGCTGTTTAAAAAATCAAATGACTCATAGATAGGTTTCACTACTACAGCATAGACACAACTATTAACATGCCAGTTACCTGAAAATAGATCCATTAAAAGGCAACATATCATCAATCAACACAAAGGAAATCAGACAAATTTTTACGAATGACACAAAGGTGCTAAAACACATAAACCACCAAAAGCAACTACAAATGCGCTTGTTATTGAACATAAAATGCAAGCAAAGAACAAAATTGCAACAAAACTCGGAATCAAGATTGTAAACATTGTAAAGAAAAAATCCTTTATTTTTAAAAACGTTCGATTTAAATGTGTTTGAAAATGGTTAGTAGTGTTAGCCAAAAGTGTTTAAATATAGGAGACCAATACAAAGTGGAAATAAAAAAATTATTAGAATTATTGAAAAACTAGAAAAAGTTAATAACTTTCATTGTTTTTTTTCTTAATTTTTGAATTAAAAAACAATGAAAGTTATTAACTTTTTCTATTTTTTAAGGAAACATTGCTGCATAAGTAGACATACACACAGTATATATATATATGTGTATATATAAAGAGAGAGAGAATTTATAGCATAAATTTTATAATATCACTACAACAGTAGCCATTTTGTTGTGATATAACATATTTATGTGATAAATTCTAAATAAATATATTATTCGCTCCACGTTCTATTGAGCACTTTTTAAGTATAGTGTTTCTTGGAATACTGAATCATATTCTATTCATACCTATTCTATACTTATATATATATATATATATATATATATATATATATATATGTACACGCTTTGTATGCAGTTAGTTCAATGCCATATGTGATACACCTTTGGGCGATCATGCTTGGTTCCCTTTATGATTGGCTCGGCAGAAGGTTTTCCCGCATTATGTTGCTATTTCTTTCAGAGTCGACTATTTGCCAACCAAGGGCATAGAACCCAATCTGTCCTTCTATGCAATTCTTTTATCCAGATCAGTCAATTAAGTACCATACATGATACATATGTTTTTTTCAATCAATGACTGACTTGGCAGAAGATTTTCTCTTAGAAGGATGCCATTTTTCTCTTAGGTAGACTGGTTGCTAACAAAGGCTACAGAACCCAATCTGTACTCCTCTTCAATCTATAGCTGAAAGGAGAAAAGCTGGTTTAATCCATTTCACAATGATATTTGTACGTAAGCAAATGCAACGAAATCAACTGGAATTCGATTTCTCATTCCGAACCCATATCCATTTCACCACAGCGCACATTCACGAATACAAAACGAAAATAAAAACAAATTATTAGAATTATTGAAAAAATAGAAATAAAGTAAATAAAAAAATTCAACGTACTTTGATTGTTTATGAATTCAAATACTTTTTCACCGAAGTAAACGCAATGAATTCAACGGGAATTCGTATCCTGAGCCGATATCCATTAAACCACAACACCCGCAAGCCTTCTTCGAATCCATCCTTAAAGTATCTAACTTTAATCTAATACAAAGAGTACCTATGTAAAAACATTTACAGATTAAAGTGGAATGCCACCCTACTGCCCAGACTGACTGCTCACAGGCAAAGACATAAGAAGTTATTTTATTGGACAGACACACATACACAACTACAAATAATAATTATCATCTGATGCCTGCGGAGACATGCTAGAAATTTTACAAACTTACGTGCACATAGGATTATACATTATGCATTATGCACGTGATTCATGTGTGACTAATAAGAAAAACTCAAACGAAGATTTTCAAATACCAGAATTCTGACTCTTTGTCCGCTTTCTCTAAGTTTCTGACGAAACTTTAATAAATGTGTTTAACGCTGCATTGATAGATCTTTCTTATTTGTTCTTCATCTTATCATCCTGTCGCATTCCAACCCATATTTGATTTTCATTTCATCTAGAACTCACACACAAAAAGTACACACAGATATTCACCCATACACACACACGCGCGCGCATATATATATATATATACTATAATCTTCCGCAGACAGATCTGTTTCGCTGTATCACAGCTCATAAGTACAGTTAGCCTCCGATTGTTTTTTAACCCAGGATTGAAACCCGACCGAATTGGCGTCAGTCGGCGATTCTACCTCTGGGCTACAAGCGTTCGATAGAGGAAAGCAGACTTTTTAGTGCGAATATATATATACATATATACTAATTATGAGGTATGCGTTTCTGAACATATTATTCTTTTCTGCAAGATTAATTAATATCATAGAAAAGAAACTGGGGTTAAGTTGTTTTATTGAATTACGACTGAACTCTACTTTTAAAATGAGCACAAATATTTGAAAGTATTATTAGCTGCTTCCACACCGGTTAATCCCCCACCCTGTACATGACAGGGGGAATAACCGATATATATATATATATATATATAGGAAATGAGCCCTGTAGCTAAAAATGACGGCAATTTAGTTGACAGGATCCTTAGATGTTTCTTCACAGGTTATCCCCACTGATCGTGATTAGAAGATATATATATATATATATATATATATATATATATATATAACAAAATATACCCGCCGTCAACAATGAGGGTAAAATATTTGAGGATGTGTGTGTGTATATATATAATTTAACACCTGGGGGGGCACCCATGACGTTAAGTTCCAGTAGCACACATTAGACTGTATGCAACCAACCCCTGAAGACCACAATTGCTGAATAGGCAAATATCTGCACGGCCATAGCGACTAAATCGGTTGGATAGACAAGCGCCAGTAAGGCTGGCATCACCTACGCCTACATTGACGTATTCAGAGTTCAATGGAACAAGAAGAAATTTCGCCAGATACTTAGCCGGGAGTGATGCGCTTCTGACATCGAATGTGGATTCTCCGTCGCTGAGAATGTGCCCACTATAAACAAATTCCTACGAATCGTCCAACTCTTTTGAACAAATCTTCAGGAGTTGACCAGGTCTTCAGAACCATCTCCGCCAACGCCACCAGATCTCTGAAAAAAGAATAAGGTGCCAAGATACGATCCCAATGCTAGGATGCTAGCGCGTGCCAACACACACACACACACAGACATATATATATATATATATATATATATATATATATATATATATATATCACCATGCAGTGTGGGTATAGAAAAATCCAAAGGAGTATCCTTTACATACAGTGGTTCGCCTGAAATAGTATTTACTTCCGATTCACCATGAAATAACGTGTCTGTCTTAATTTTTCTTACATATACATATATAGTGTATCGAGGCAGCAAATAATTTTCTAAACATATGCTGTTAAATATAAGGGACAATGAATGTTTATTATGTTTAATCATGAGCCGTTCTAAATGTCGTATTTTGGATTTAATTTCAGTTGAAAATAAAAACAAAAATTCTCCAACATTGGGATAATTTTTTAGTGATTTGCTTCTAAGCTTTCGGGTCACATGAGCCATCTTCAGAGAGGTTATTTAGACTGTAATACAATAACATTCACCATCACCGATGATTTTATTTTGTGTTGACATAAATCTCCGCTTGGCAACGGCAATAGTTACCAAAAATAATAAACTCAGTTCTCAAATTTGCAATGCGGTTTTATGACGTCACACCGCGTGATAGCGCGAAATGACAACAAAACCATGTAGTTAAATGCAATGTAATAAATAAAATCAACTTTAAATCCGGACATAACATCCGGATTTAAAGTTGATTTTATTGAGTGTTGGTTGTTTAGATTTGATGTACATGGCCTCCAATATCTGCAGGTTCCTCTTACTGTGTGTATGAGTGAGGATCACTCTTACTGTCTGATATTACCATGTAATAAATTATCCAAATGTTGGAGAATTTTTGTCTCTTTTTCAACTGAAATTAAAGCCAAAATACGACGTTTAGAAGGGCTCATGATTTTACATAACATTCATTGGCTCATATTTAACAGCATATGTTTTTATATATAGCAGTGATAAATCAATAAGATTTGGTAAATAATTCCAGTGGATCCTAGTAAGATTAGGTTGAATATTAAAAGTGATCCAACAGAGTTCGATGTAAATTTAATGTACAGAGCAGATATTTACTGATATATGATAACGATTTATAATTTTTATATATTCAAAAAAGTTTTGAATGAAAAAATGTATGACTAAGTTGAAAACAAATTGTGACGCATTTCAGAACATCATCAGATTGGGTTTGTTTACGTTGTTGTCAATATACAGGCACGCGAAAAAGTGAATGTTTTAAAATTTCTCAATCTAGCCACATCCCCCTTCAATCATTTTCTTTCAATCATTTTTGTTATTAAATATCCCACATTGGGATAACAAATGTTTTCACAGGTACAGTGAAACTTTGCAATAATAATATGGACACAAATTTACAATTTACCGAACTCACGAATAAAGAACACACACACACATATATATAACGAAAAAACAAAATCTGATTTCTGTTTTTCTTATCGAATAAAGTAATTTAATTCTTATCCTGAATAATCCCAAGACAATTCCTTTAGTCATAGTTTTATCTTTCATTCCGAACAGAAGAAGAAGCCAAGATGAACAGATATCTGCGAGAACGTGTCGTTCAAAAGCTTTTGCAATTTGTTTCACTATCTCCAAATTTTTTAAATGAAATAAATTATAGACGATTTTTGAATTATTTTTGCTTGAGTAAACAAACAATATGTGCGTTGTGGTGCAATCGATATTGGCTCAAAACAAGAGTTCAGAGAGCTGTGTTTAAATTTCATCCGAATTTGTTGCGTTTACTTACGCGCAATATACCCTTGGGAAAGGTAAGAATCCGTCTTTTCTCACACGAGCTATGAGTTAAGTATCAAAACAGATTGGATTTTATTGCCTTGATTGGCAACCAGTCTACTGCAGAAAATAATAGCAAGCTACTGGAGGAAAATCTTCATCCCGGTTTGCCATGTCTCTTTTGAGACATGATTGCCCAAGCGTGTATCACGTATGGCAATTATCTGACTGATAGAAATAACAAAAATGAAAAAATATCCAGTCATTTGCTGAAACCTGACGGGTGGACTGAACGATTTTTGTAAAAAAGTTTTCGTCTTCGTAACTCCGGAGTTGGGATTCTGAATGCAATATCAATCAGCTAAGTGACAAATTTTATATTTGCATTAATCCTATATATATATATACAATTGCTGACGTAATCCTCTAATGGGTTGATCTCTTTATTTGATTAAATCGAAATCCAGGAAATATCACTTACCTTATTAAAGCCATTTCAAGTGCAATCAATTCCTCCGGAAATGCTCAGGGTTTAACAACGTTAATACATTTATACACTAATAAACGTTCTTAAGTATTCCTGGTGTCAAGTGTTTTATCACATCACTTTCATTTCATTGGCGCCATGAGACTTAATCAGATGCGTTGTTACTCGAGAAAACTGACCAAAAATATAAGCGACCAGCTGTTATTAAATAGATTTGTTTCCATTTGATCGGAAACAGATCTACGTATGACGGTCAAACTTACAACGCTGATCACCTCTTTTCAACCTGGACGTCAAGTTGATTTACAGTATCATGGTTTGGTTTTACTGCCAGATAATTTTCTTCTCTTCTCTTTGCAGTTCTTTAATTTTTCAAAAGCAACACATAAATATGAACAAGAAGTCGTATAATTTTGTTTAAAATAAGTGGCTTGTCAATTTTAACGGCTGTAAAATAAAACTGCTCTCAATTAAAAATCTTGAATTTCGTGTGAACAAGGCAAGTTTTGACTTCTGTTTTAGTCGCCCTTTTCGCACAGTAAGGTGATTTCTTGTTGGACCCTTTCTCTATTAATTCTTTTTAAAACAACAGGGTGATTTCCTGTTGGACCCATTCTCTATTAAGCCTTTTTAAAACAACAGGATGATTTCCTGTTGGACCCCTTCCTTATAAAGCTTTTTTCAACAACAGGATGCTTTCCTGTTGGACCCCTTCTCTATTAAGCCTTTTTAAACAACAGGATGCTTACTGTTGGACCCCTTCTCTATTAAGCCTTTTTAAAACAACAGGGTAATTTCCTGTTGGAACCCTTCCCTATTAAAGCTAGACTCTTTTGTTTACTTAGTTAACGTGAATAATTGTAGTGCCTGCTCCCAGTATTTCCTTTTGTCAGATTTCCCAACCTCCTGTTTGTTTTTTATTCCCTGTGTTTTTATATTGACTGGGTCAGATTTTACTTTTCAATTACATAATGTACTGTGTCCTTCCCCAGTTTCAGTGAGTAAAGTTTCTGGATTTTGTCTATCGACAGAATACAGCGGCCACTTATTTTTTTATTTATTTTGATTTTGTTGATTGGACGGTTCTTACTAACGTTCTAAATTTTGTTTTGAATGTTTTGTTGTATTTTATTTTCGTTAATTGGTTGATTACCTCCTCTTCCTCAAATCATGAAATAACATTTTATCTGTTTTATATGAAATAAAAAAGGAGAAATTTGTATATATTGTAAAATTTTTATGACCTAGGTGTTTATATGGGACTGTCTTAAATATGCGGTATTGCCGGATGCCTGGTGATTAATGAATTCTTCTGATGAATAAGTAAATTGTAATGAGTATAATAGGACTCAAATCAAATTAGCTATGTATAAGATAGCCATTGAAAACAATCTTCACCCTACATCTCCTACAGCCTTGTGTCGAAATATTATTTCAGATACAATAAATTGTATTAATAATTTTCTACCAGCATGGCTGATGCTACCCTACAGAATTTATTATTTGATTAGATTTTTACGGCTTTATGAAGTTCGTGGATTACGTAATGAGTGAGGAGGTCCCGGAAAACTTAATACACACAGGTTGGAAAAATGAGAAAGGAAACAAGGTAAAGCAGCGTGAGACATTCTTGTTAGGTCTGAGCAAATCGTTGACGAAGCGGAGCTCAGAAGTGATACCAATAGAAAAATTATTGAGAGCGACAAGACACAGAGCTAAGTGGAAGTTAATGATCGCCTACGTTCAGAAGGGACACGGCACATGAAGAAGAACCCATTATATGATATTTAATGTCATTTTTTTAATGCAATACATTTTTGGATATAATAATGATTTTTATTCATATAAAATGTAATTTAATCTATATAATTTTAATGATAATTAAAGCTATTAATAATTAATCCTTAGTTGAGGGAAGAAGAGGTGGATTTATAGATTTCCCAAGTGATTTTGTGCGTTAGTGAATAAAATGAATCCGCCTTGGAATAGAAACTAAGCTCACTGATTTCAAATCCATAAAAGTTATTCATTACACTACCCGAACATCAAAAAGCTTACAGCACCTGGTATTCTTAAGCAGTTGGCCATCCATTCTCGTACGCTCGATGATCGTGCGAAAAATCGTGTTTTCATGAAAAATGGTCGTAAACCCTAACCTCCAGGAGAACGAATTACTGAGCGTTTTGAGCCTCACGAGCTTCACTTGCATGGAACGGTAGGATTATTTTGGAATCAGTTGCTTCTTCCGCTGCTAGGAAAGTCGTTTCAGTTTGACGTGCCTTTAATTCTTCTTGTCTTATTCGGAGATCTTAAGTCGTTATAAGAAACTGCTTGTTTGCTTACTCACTACTTAAAATAGGCAATTCGACTTGGGGTAGTGGTTAGAAATGTGTCCTACTAAATCAATTACGACTTGAGTACAGTCCTTACTGGGTGTCCCAGACTTTTGGCTTTGTGACACAGTTAAGTTATGCTTGGTAAATTATTATTTTGTTGAAATATTAAGACATACCTGTGATGAAAGATTGTGTCAAGACATCCAGTTATCGGAGCTGAATCAGGGAGTAATCGAACTCTGCCTCCTCTGTTTGCAAGCGCAATGACTATGATGTCGCTCCGTTCCTACTTAAACCGTAATTATTTTTGGTACAAGTCTGTTATTCGTCCTTTTTTTAATATTGCTGTCTTATATGGTTTAACGATTCAAAGAAGAATCTGTAACGTTATCGGTTCATTTACAGTCATTTTTTGCCACCATAACGTAGCTTCTGTGTGACTTTTATATATATATAGTCTTATGGCTATTGTTACATGGACTTCATCAATTTCAGCGGTGTTCATTTGGCCATCGACGCTATAACCCCGAGGTCAATCCTACTAGTTTACTCACCCGAAGTACAGACTTGTGGGACTCACTTCCGGCTTCTTGTTTTTCCTATCAACTACGATCATTAAATATGTAAATTTTCAGTTTTTGTCTCCATAAATCCCGTTCTTTTATTTCCAACCTTGATTCTTTCACTCTGTAAATCTTGAATCTTAAAGAATAATATTCCTTATAATTATCTGAGCTTGACCGGGAGCCACTCTTCTTTCAGTTGTTCATTGAAATGGAAAAAAGCATTTACAGATTAATCACTTGCCACAGAATACAGAAAATCACTCTTCTTTTTATTCATTATATTTTTAATTTCTCATCTCAATGTAAAAATTATAGTTTACTGCATGAGATTAATGCATTTATCTGCCAAGGAACTTCTGCTAATGAGCGCTAGGTGGCGCTGCATAAACAAATATTAAAAAAGAGTCAACATTCCTCACTCTCTTTTATTTTTTAGTCACAGAATAGCTTGGAGCTAGTATGTTTCTCTTAGATGTGCGTGCGGGGATTTCACATTGGTATATTAAAAAGAACATGTTTGTACTATATAATGTCTTAAGCTTACTTGACTACAGAGAAATCAAAAAGATTTTCATTAAATTTTTAAAAATGTTATCTACACTCAGAATCAAAAGGATACGGCTGGAGTTTCTTGAACAGGTAATAACATAAAAAAGGACGGCTTGCAAAATCTCACACACATGAGGATTTACGGCCTGAAATGCATATGTGAGTAGATGACTGGATGGAGAATAATAGGGATGGTTAAAAAATAAGCAATGTAACACGGGATAAGATGTGAAAAGCCACGATCACTTCATAGAGAAAAAACACGACACAGAGAAGAAAAGGGGTTACTTTTAAAGACCAGGTATTAATCTTAGAAATGACTTTGAAAATATTTCATTATTCTGATCGATACCAAATTTATTGAAGCCGTTGTTTCTTCTCTGCAAAAACATGAAGAATTGTAGCAGTTGATTTTCGTCCATGAATTTCTAGTTTTAAAGTTACTTCAAAGTCAAGAAAACTTAATGAACTAACTTGTACATTCAACAAAATTCTCATTAATATTGTATCTGCCGAGCCAAAACAGCATAATTAATGCTTAGAAGAAGGCCAATGCAATTACAACTTAATATTGCCGCCTTTTCATTGACCAGAATCTTATTGCATTCCAGATGAGAGGCTAATAAGAGTAATTCTGGTACGACTTAGTCGACTTTTAACCCTTTGAGGCGTTTGTTTGAAGATACGGTGATAATAAATTCATTTGTGCGTACCCGCTGAGCTGAACAAACGTGTTGACGTTTAATAAAGCGTCTAATATGTTAATGTATGATAGTATGTAGAGTGCAAATCAATCGAGTATCTCATCCGCAGTGGGACGCATACTTCTCTGCGTAGATCTTCTTCAGAAAATTTGGAGGGAGAAGAAAAATATTAAAATATTCCTTAAAACGGACCCAACGAAGATATTTCATAGCGAACTATTTTTAAATCCAATATTGTCGTTTTCGATTTGATATTCGACGCACACCTTGCCCCAACGAAGTATTTGATATATGAAGGGAGAAGTTATTAAAATTTTATCATTGTCAAACTATGACATTTTGGAGCCTTATGGCGGAAAGAAACGTCAGATATCAAATGCCACACCTTAAATTAAGCTCGAGAAAATACGGAGTTAATTCCTTGGAATCCATCAAATGTTATATTCAGAAGGAAAATGAAAAGGTATGACAGCAGAATGCATATTGACCAATTTTCAACAGTTCTTTTCAATAGCAAATGCCCTGCAACTTTTGAAGGGCTAAACAGAGGCGATGTGACTAAAAAGACTGTCACAGGTGGAAATTTCTACGCGGACAATAAAAACCTCATGACGCGACTACTTGGACCGGTTAGAAATAACCCCGTGCTTGTTTTCTGTCAGCCTTGCTTTAATATATGACTACATCAACGAGGCGTTTCGTACAATGGGGAATCACTTTTCATATAAGGGAAAAATTGCGATTAAAAATACAACTGCTGCTTAAAATTTACCGTATAAGGCGAACTTTAAATCAAAATAAGTAAAAAACATATAGCAATATGTTTATGGATTTCTTCTTTACCTGTAGTACAAGAAGACTGCCTATAAGATATATAAAGATTATGTTACTGGAAATGTTATTGCTTACTGTAACTCTAAAAGATTCCAAATGAACGAATTAAAATAACGATTCTATATCCTGTTTTCCCTACAAAGGTCAGTGATTTCTTGCGAATACTGATTCTTCTTTTTTTCTCCTATATCTAAGCAGTTACAAACTAATGACATTTACTTATACATAATCCCAAATCACAAAATAACTGTACGAAATAGTAAAGTCCATTGCTGTGAACGCAATCATAACTAGATGTTTGCATTCTTTAGAAGAATTTAAGTGAATACAAGTAGATTTCATTGATATGGAATTATTCTTTGAATAGACAATTTATTATGAAGTTACATCAACAATGTATAAAATAGAAATGGTTTTATTATTTAATTATCATTTTATTTGACAATGTAAATCTTTCCATGTACGTTATTGGTTATCGCACAAGGTTAAGCTACCGAGAAACATCACTCAGAATTTAAGGTTTCTTTTTTTCAAAATTATAGTATGAGGCGACCCTCAGTTTTTAAAGTGATTTTTGGGATTTAAAGGTTACCTTATGCAAAGAAATATACGTTAAATCAAAAGGTTAAATCCTCAACTTGACTCATCTCATTCCGCTTTTTAAAATTTAAAACACAAATATCAAAATTCAGTGTTTCTAAATATTCATTTTTTCCATATCTTCAACATTTAACCCTCGGTATAAGAGTCTAATCAACGCACGTACTTCCCAATATATATTTAATTCAATCGATGAAAATTTTCTGTCAGTCAGTTAAATGTCATACGTGATACAGGCTTGGGCGATCATGTCTGAAAGAGATATGACTGACTGGGCAGTATATATTCCTGCAGTGCTTGCCATTACTTGCGGTAGACTGGTCACCAACAAGAGCTATAGAACACAACCTGTTTTTTTTATTTAACCCATAGCTGCAGGGAAGAGATAGATTAATACTTTTTTCATGGGTATTTGCTAGCAAGTGAATGCAACTAATTCAACTGGAATTCGAACTAAGCTTTCCGATTTCTCGTTCCAAGTCGATATCCGCTGTACCACAACGCACATCTGTTGCATTCACTTACGAGCAAATACCCTTGTAAAACGTATTAATCAGTCTCTTCTCACTTTAGCTATGGGTTAAACAGCAGGACCGACTGGGTTCTATAGCCTTGGCTGGCAACCAGACTACCGCAAAAATACTGTGGAATCTTTTGCTGATTTCGTCATGTCTCTTTCGAGACATGATCTCCCAAGCGTGTATCAGTTATAGCACTTAACTGACTGATGAAAACCTTACGTTACTCATAATTTTCCAACTTTTTCATCAATGTGCCTTATTATTAACGATCTATTCATTGTATTTATAACATGACACAATGCGCCTTCGCACGATAGATTCTGCACTCACCTAGTTAGAGAAATAATGAATTATTTTATTTTGTTCCGGAATAACGGCAGTTTTATGACAACCATCATTCAAATCAAGATGTAATAATTGCCATATAAATAACAGTGAAATCGTCACTAGTGTGAAGGAATACAATAAGAAAAAAGATCGGGCACAGTGGGTATTGAAGAAAAAATAATAATGAACGGTATTCAAGAAGATAGAAAGTGAGTGGCAATTATGTTGCGGTTAAATATTTGGGTATTGTCGCTATCAGGGTAGCAAGTAAACGGAAGGGAACTGAAGGCTAAATAAGTCCTGACATTGAAAACTGAACTTCTGGAGAAAAAGTAGTGAACAGAATGTCGTAAATTATGGTTAGCTAGAAGTATTAACTATTATTCCTCTAGTAGTTTAGTCTTCAAGTTCAAACTAGTTTAGCCTTCACCTGATTCAACAACTCTTTATATGGTACAGATTTGAATTTAAATACCACAATTACTGCTCTCTACAAATCTAGAAAATTAAATTAAATAAAACAAATAATTGTTAGAAAATGTACTGATTTGTCTTACTTGCTATATTTAAACTGATCTCTTTCATGATAAGAGAACAATTATAGCCGAATAGTTTCATTTGAACTCCATTAAATTTTTTATTTCAGCCTTCAAATACTGGATGATACTAGGCCTTCCTCGATAAGCCAGTTTTTTTTATGATCTCGCAAAGAAAAATATCCAGTGGTGTTACATGTGGGGATATTTTTAGCCAATCAATCGGACCGTGGAATCCGAACCACCTTCCAGGAAAGTTTTCATCAAGACACTGTTGAATATAAATATTTATATTATTTACATCAAAATATTTTCTTAATCTTTGCTGATAATATTACACTGGGATCAATCCAGGGAAATCTTTGTTTTTTTTAAATCATTTCATCTAAGCAAGGCAGAAATGCCAGTGGTGCGCACGGGGTTACAGTGACAGAGAAAATGTACAGCAGATGTTAAAGAAAAGACGACAGATGGATGGAACCAAGTGGATAACTGGCGGAAATTGCCGTTTCATTTAAGCTTTTGCAGATTGTAGCGATCGCGGGGGGGGGGAGCAAATGAAACTGAATTCCACAAACAGGAAGCGCGAAAAAAGAAAATATTAGACTAGTACAGGCGGTCACATTTAAAAATTTCGACGGTAAAATGGTTAGACCTTCTTTGCCAATCTAGTAGCACAATTAAATAAATGTGGTCGGGGTACCAAGGAAAAAACTCGTTGAAGCGGATTCCACGAATATACTTGCAGAAAAGACAGACGAAGGAAACATCACGCCGGTAAGAAAGTGACTGCCAAGTCAGGAGCGTTGTATTGGCAGATCATCTTTCAAATTTTATCGAGAACCTCAAGATGAATAGGACAAGCATCTGACCAGATATGGTAATAGTATTTCATGCACGGGTGAATGGTAGAATTATAAACGTGCAAGATAGATTCTGACGAGAAAGACTTTCTGCCCAGACACGCTGACACAATTTTTCTTACAGTAGATGCAGCGATGGTTCAATGTAGTATTAATAGGACTTGCATCAATAAATAAATTATTATCACCTTCCAAAAAATTCTTACATTCTAAAAAAATATTTTTAGCATTAAAACAGTTAAGAAGCTGTAAGAAACGAATTCATCAATAAGATACTGATTAGCTACACATAGATTTTCGTTATAGAATCTATCGTGGCTAAAAAGTGAGGTGTCAATTTAAGTATTGCTTATCATATAGAATTTATCCTACATTCCCTATCCACATTATAATTTTTTGTGTACTTATTAAATTCTGATCAGATATTAATCAACCTTTCTCTCCTGACAATGGATCAATTAGTAAGAATTGTATAAGTAAATCATTATTAGCTAAAAACAATTCTAATAATCTAAAAATATTTTCTAGCTTTAAAAAACCTGCAAAGGATTGATAAACCATAGAAAACAAATCAATCAATCAAATAAGTACTGATTAGTCACAAATGCATGTCTTTTATATCTATTTATATTTTCTGGGATATAAAGGTATAGAAATTATTGTGGCTACAATGTGGAGATTGTTTTATACTTTGATTGTAATATAGAACTAACCTCCGCTTCTGATTACTTATGAATTCATCTGTTTCTTTCCCAATCGAAAAATACTGTATATCTTTAAATAACATGCAAAGGCTGATCAGTCAGTTAAGTGCCATACGTGATACACGCTTGGGCGATCATGTCTGTTGGGACGCTCGCGCCTATTCGGCTATAATGGACTATTCCATTACTATGTAAAGTAATGGTGGCATCTACGTAGAAGAATGTGCCGAGCAGCCGATCGACAAGTCAGTCGTAGACTTCCGGTGACGACCCGGAAGTACCCATTGCTCATACTAAGTCTTACGACGGTTGAGACGATTAACCCTTATGCTTGTATTGGATACTAATAACCTTTTTAAATACTATTTTCACGGAATAAAACAATTAACCTATTCCTGCTGTTGAGTTATTTATTCTTACTCACGACATAAAAGTGACGACGAAGATTGTCGAACAGACGTGGAAGAAGATTGTCGAACAGACGTGGAAGAAGATTGTCGAACAGACGTGGAAGAAGATTGTCGAACAGACGTGGAAGAAGATTGTCGAACAGACGTGGAAGAAGATTGTCGAATAGACGTGGAAGAAGATTGTCGAACAGACGTGGAAGAAGATTGTCGAATTTGACGTGGGAAGAAGATTTGCAAGACATACGTAGAAGAAGAACTCAAACATCGAAAGAACTCTCGGAAGAAAAATACAAACTTGTGCCACAGCAGAACAGTGGTAACGAGAGTTGTTACTCAGAGGAAAGACTGATTTTTAGTAAGCGAACGGGGAAAAATTTTTTCTCCCGTGGAGCACAGGAAAATTTGTAACTACGACGAAAAAGGAAAAAAGCAAAAGTACGCGGTAAAGTCGTATACACAGCGAAGAAATCGCACGTTACATTTTGCTATTTTTCTGTTGTTGCGAAAAACTTTTGGGTTGAAATTTGTGACCCCCCCCCCTGTGAAAAAGAGAGAAATATATAATTGAGTTTTGTTCGCTGGAAAAAGGAAAAAATGGAACAATTTCAAGATCCATGTTGGAACTGATAAAATATCAGATGCAACAACAAAGAGAAAGCGAAGAAAGATTTCGTAAACTACAAATAGAAAAACAAGAAAGAAACGACAAACAACAATTGGGATTGCAAGAAAAAATGTTACAGATGCAGATGGATAGTGAGAAAAAACAACAAAAATTTCAGGAAGAACAACAAAAATTGCAGGAAGAAAATGCAAAAAAGTGCATAGAAATGCAAGAGCTCTTACGGGAAGCAACTCTCGAAAAAATAAAAACTCGAACGATAGTACTTTTTCGCAAAATACTATCTGGTCAACCATCGAAAGTTTTATATATAATCCGGACGAGGATAAAACGTTCGAGAGATATTATCATCGGTACCAGGATTTCTATGAAATTGATTGCAAGTCCTGGTCTTCTGAAAAAAAGATTAGACTGCTCCTCAGAAAACTAGGGACATATGAACACAATAAGTTCACAGATTTTATTCTACCAAGAAAAACAAGAGACCTGGAATTTAACGAAGCAGTAGGTCTGCTGAAGGAATTATTTAGTCCAAGGTTGTCCTTGTTTCACAAACGGTGGAAGTGCTTAAATTTACAAAAAAAAACGAGGACGAAGACTATACAACGTTTGCCTCGGTTGTCAACAAAAACTGTGATGATTTTAGGCTTTCGGAACTATCAGCAGATAATTTTAAATGCCTAATTTTTGTGCAAGGCCTAGTGTCGGGGAAAGACAGTGAAATGAGGAGAATTTTAACAAAGCTGGAAAGCGAGCAGGATATCTCACTCCAAAAGTTGGCGAAATTTTATAAAAAATGCGTAAGCATAAATGAAGACGCCAAGAAAATTCAGGAATCTGCAGTAGCAAGCGTTAAAAAAGTAAAACGGAAGTCACGTTTTCGGTCTCTGTCTCCGAGACAAAAGAATCACTCGCCTATAATGGGTGGGACAAAATTTGAAAAAAGACGCCCTCCAAAAGCTTGTTATGGCTGTGGCGAATGGCACTGGTATAGCGACTGCCCGTTTAGACGTAAAACTTACAGAAACTGTAACAGGCAAGGTCATAAAAACGCCAAATGTAGATTTAGAACTAAAACGCAAGTATAGCAAGATCGGATGAGTAAAATCACGGTATTAGGAAATTTTTAGAGGTAAAAATACTCAAACAGACAGTAAAAATGCAGCTCGATAGTGGATCTGACATAAGTATAATAAACACAAAAACGTGGCGAAAGCTGAATAAACCAATCTTGAGGAAGGCGAATAAAGTTGCGAAAACAGTTACAGGAAAGAAAATCAAATTCGAGGGTGAACTGATTCTCAATATCAACTTTAATAACCAAACTAAAAAATTAAAAATGTTCGTCATGAATGGAACAAACAATTTGTTTAGGACAGATTGGATTAATGAGTTTGATTTGTGGGATCTGCCCATAAGTGCTTATTGCAAGAATATAAAAGAAGACACGACTGACGATATAAAAGTATTGAAGGCGGAGTTAAAGGAAGATTTCCCCGAAGTATTTGCAGAAGGATTAGGCAGGTGTACTAAAACGGCTGCAAGAATTAAATTAAAAGAAGACGTGATACCTGTATTCAAGAAGAAAAGAAATGCGCCTTATGCGGCTATCAGCAAAATTGACACTGAATTGGAGAAATTAGGAGTATTGTCAAAAATCGAATATAGTGACTGGGCCGCACCAGCAGTTTATGTGAAAAAGAATTCGGGGGATATCCGGATATGCGCTGATTTTTCTACTGGGTTGAATAACGCCATTGAGTGACTACCATTATCCTCTACCGAGCCCAGAGGAAGTATTTTCTAGGTTAAATGGCGGGAAGTTTTTCACAAAGATCGACCTCAGTGAGGCATATCTTCAAATCCCGGTTGAAAATGAAAGTTCTAAGTTATTGTGTATAAATACCCATAAGGGATTATACAAATTCGAACGGATCAGCGGAAAGGTTCGTGGACACCCTGAAAAGAGCACTAAGAAAAGCAACAGGGACACCCACGAAAAAGGCTTTGCAGTTATTTTTTCAAGTGTATAGAATTACACCGAACAAAGCCGCGCCGTCAGCACTGTCGCCGGCTGAACTGATGTTCGTGAGAAAAGTGCGATTGGTTTTCGACAAATTAATCCCGACGAAGAAAGTGGATACACCCATCGTGAGCACACAAAAAAGAAGATTCTTGATAAATGAAAAAGTTTATTTCAGGAATTACAAAAGTAATACTGCTTCCTGGATGCCAGAGAAAATAAAAGAATGCGTAGGAAACATGATTTATATGGTTCAAGGGCCAAAATTTGTACCAAAAGGCATGTGAATCAAATAAAGAAAAGACTTTCGGAGGAAACAACTGTCGCGTCTCAAAGGTGGGACGAAAATGTGGAAGATCTGTATGACACATTTCAGCTACAGCTGCCTCAGGGGCAAGAAGTAAATAGTAGAAAATCCACCAGAAAAAGGAAAGCGACGCACCAGTTTAACAGTGGATCCGAAAAGGAAAAAGTATGACTGACAGCAAAAGTCTTAGGAGGGGGGTGTTGGGACGCTCGCGCCTATTCGGCTATAATGGACTATTCCATTACTATGTAAAGTAATGTTGGCATCTACGTAGGAGAATGTGCCGAGCAGCCGATCGACAAGTCAGTCGTAGACTTCCGGTGACGACCCGGAAGTACCCATTGCTCATACTACGTCTTACGACGGTTGAAACGATTAACCCTTATTCTTGTATTGAATACTAATAACCTTTGTAAATACTATTTTCACGGAATACAACAATTAACCTATTCCTGTTGTTGAGTTATTTATTCTTACTCACGACATAACAATGACTGACTGGGCAGCAGATTATCCCGCAGTAGGTTGCCATTGCTTTCTGAGGTAGACTGGTTGTCGACCAAGGATATAGAACCCAATCTGTCCTGTTATTTAACCAATAACTGGAAGGAATAGACGGATTAATACCTTTCCCAAGGGTATTTGCGCGTAAGTGAATGCATTGAATTCAGCTGGAATTCGAACTCGGCTTCCCGATTTCTCGTTCCGAGCCGGTATCCAATGCACCACAACGCACATCCTGGTGTGCCGTAAAAGACAATTCATTCAATTCAGTCAGAATTATAAAAAGTGGTTATAAATACAATATATAAAGAAACCTACAGAGATTGTGGTTGTGTTGTTAGATTATTATTTGGTAATATAAGTTTGGAAGTTGGATATTGAAATCCGAATGCGTATTCGGTTAACAATAGACTCATTCCAGAGTAAATCGGAATATTAAAAAACAGAAAAAATTCGTTAGAAACAGAGACAGTCAAAATTTCTGGCACACATAATGACATTTATCTCTCTTTCGCAAAAATTTCTAAGTTTTTTGTACACTTCGGCTATAACCAGGTATTAATCTTATAGATCTTTGGGACAAGTCACTGGATTCAACTAATTCTTTTATCCATAAAAACCATATGTTCTCCAGAACCCAAACAGTTGTGAGTTCAGTACATGGCTACAGTAGATATTAACAAAATCTTAAAAAAGTTGATTAATGGGAAATAACTTAACTAGAGACTCATGGTTCGGGTTGAATTTCAAATCACCTGAAGAGTGCTAAAGTGTAAGAAGCAGAAAGGTCATGAATATGGTAACAGAGGTACAGACTACAGTCATAAAAATGTAAATACTGTAAATAACTAGTCCCCATAATATAAATTCTAATAAACCTAATTTTAGAATTTATTATGAATTTGAACCTGCCGAGGTTCACATGTTTTTGCCTTGTGCCATACTAAGCATAGCTTAATTTACGCAAATATGAAACATTCTAAATGAACTAGAACGGTATAGTTTGATTTTTAGTTTGACGTGCTTTAACGAATGCCTCACAAAATGGCGTTTCCCTTCCACTCGCTTATAGAATATTGGCTCAATAAATGTTGGGGCCAAACCGGGTCATTTTTCGATTATGCCTTTGGCATGCCCCCAGCAGATAGTCACTTTCGATTTGATGAAAGAAAATATTGTCTCCCAAAACGTTTCTCTACTAACAGCGACTGACCTCTATTTAGGTATTAAAGAAGCATTATTCTGATCCCAACTGCAGGCATGAAACCAATACACACGCTGGATTGAAATTTGAACTGACCTTCATGGCTTAGTTCAAATGTTAGTTTTTAGTCGAGAACTAATCTTTAAAATGTCTTCATGATTGCCGTTCTCATTAATTTATGCACCAGCCAGTGTAACTTTTGTTCAGCTTTTGATTCAAATAAAAGAATGCAAAGAAAAATATTTTTGTGGTAACATTATCTTCTCCAGGAGAGTGATTTCGGAGATAAGAGTCATTTGTTGTTAATATCCGTCCATGCTACTATGGATTTTTAGTCATAAAAAGCGGCTTATTAGTTTATTCACTGTTCAAAATGGGCACTTTGACATAGTGCAATGTTTATGAAGCTTATCTCGTTAGATTAATTACGACTTATTGAGTTCGTTCCTTACTGAGTATCACATACTTTCGACCTTGTTACACAACTTTGTTACGCTCAGTTAATTAATATTTCCTGTTGAAAAATTGACGCATGCCTGTGATGTTTGATTTAGTCAAGATATCCAACTATTGGTGTTGAATCAGGAAGAAATCGAACTGTGACTATTTTTGTTTGCCAGCCTAATTTCCATGACGCTACTCAATACCCACTTAAACCGCAATTATAACTGATTATGCAGAGCTCAAAATACTCTTTAAAATATATTTATTTACTTTTTTATTGAGTCGGAACGAAAGCTTATTGCATTTCTTCAAGAATTTAAATAAAATATTTTTAAATTTGTAGATGGTTTGGTAACCACATATACCATTTTTCAAGCCCATTTTGCCATCTTAGCCAAAGCTATATTATTCTATCATTTCAGAATTCGACATTTTTCTGTGTAGCAAATTGGCCTAAGTTTTAGTAGGATTTCACATAACAGAAGCTGTTTTCCATTAATAGAAAATTGTAGGCATGAATATTAGTAGTAATACGAATAGGCAGGTTGATTTTCTACATTTCTTTCTTTAGGAACCCAACATTGTAAAAGCTGGGGATCGTGAGTTAAGTAGAGACACTAATAATTTAGATTCATATCTTTTACTAATTTTCGAGCATTTAGTTGCAAATATTGTCTGAAAAGTATACAAAAGTACCTAATTTCCGCAGCATTTTGCTTATAAACTTTACTATTTGAAGAATAAATCCAAATAAAGTTGATATTTTTGTATTAAATACATTTGTAGCAAATATACTTAAATCAGAATTGTACTTATGAATCACCACAAGCGAAATATGCATTTTGTACTGTATTCGATAAGGAAAACTAAAAAAAAAATATATAATAATTACAAAAAAAGTTACTCACTGAATAAGAATTGTCAGATCATTTGTTAGAGTATAAATAATAAAAACAAAAATAGATAAAATTGTATTTAACTCAATAATAGTGATGGGCACAAATTATAAAAGAAAATGTTTTAGATTTGTATTGTTTATTGAAAATCATACTAAAACTACTGCAATATATTACATCATGATATATTTCAAACGTTCAGTATAATTTCTCTTTGAAATGAATGAAGCTCTTATTTGATAGCACAATTATTCAGTAACAATGTCCTTGTGCCACACATGTGGTCATTATATTTTTTTAAGCTTCAGTGAAATATAAATTCTATAAGGCTTTGCTATAAGGCTTTTATCGATCTCCGGAATGACATTGCAACGCTACGAGTTTGAACCTCAACTTAATCTTTAAACTTGTTTCTACAAAAGCGATATCGATTTAGAAAAGAATATTGTATGGCGTTCCGTTGGATGTCATACACCAGCATTCAAGTTTAGTTCAATACCACGGTTCCAAAATAGACCTGCCCTTATGTTCAAGGGCAGGTAGTAGGGTGAATATAGTAGAAAATTCCCGTAAATCTCTAACAATATCTTCTTGGTTCGCTGACGCCAAGATAATCAAAATCTGTAACAATATCTTCTTGGTTCGCTGACGCCAAGATGATCAAAATTCAAATCTAATCTTTTTATTCATTTAAAAGTCTACATTTATAGGAAAATATTTTAAATTTCAATACAAAAAGCGTCATGAAAATGAATAAAAAGTGTCACACGTTTTAGCTCATATTCTTTTCCCGTTATCCAACGATTGTTGAGAGACAGAAAGAAAAGGTAGATATCTCGACATAAAAGCCAATTTCGTTTTTCATTCAGACTGTATGTATGGACATGTGTGAGTGTATATTTTAACTGAATGTCTGACATAAAATTATATCCACGAAATCAGAAAAAATATTACTAATATCATCGATTAACAAATAATTTCTAAAAAGTTAAATAAAATCTTATTTTTATACAATGCTTATGCGCAGAATATTATGACGATACTCATTTCGGCTACAGCTTCATCACTTTTTTTGCTAAGCACCCCTTATGGTCAGTCCAGGTTGAGTGGGAGAAAAATATTTTATTCCAATGACTTATTTTAAACTCAGTCAAATTTGTCTTTGTGTGTACATTAAATGAAGCAAATATATGTAAGCCAGGTACGCTTACTGTAAAGCTATACGCATGCATTAGGTATGCATATACAAAGTAACACGCCGTCAATGAACGAAAAACAAGAATCAGCCCTTTTATATCTTTGGAGATTGTAAAACAGAAGACGTGTTGTAAAACATGGAAGTAGAATATTCCAATGGACGGAAAAAAGGTTTATGTGGATTGCACGGAAGCCAATTTCAAAAGATGATGGTACAATCATAATTCATCATTCAACCTAGAAAAGAACAGGAATTTTACCTGACTCACCAGATACGTGTGGGAGATAAAAGAAAAAAACAATAGAAACCTTCATGTGAAATGGGGTATATGAAAGAAAGTTTAGCCCTACAGCATTAAGGATAAAGTTTACAGGTTGTGCCAAGAAGGGAAATTGGCTATTGAAACATACTCAGAATACATAATTTATTGAAAAGGCATGACAAAAAGTATGTCTTCGGCCTGTACGGTGGGTGTATGTCTCTTCCTCCATTGGGGGTCGATTACCTCACTCTTTTTCGTCCCCTCCCCTTTGGTGAGGGTTCTAGTGGTTGTGTGCATAAAGGAGAAGTGTCAAGAAATGCGGTTTACCCTGACTACAGAATGAGACCAATATGGTTGATACCTGGGTAGCAAATAAGTGGTGAACATTTCGTTTTTTAGCACTCTGAAAGAATGGTAGATTTTGAAAAAACAGTAGCTACTCTAGAATCTACGCATCGTTTATTCAGTAATGAATTAGAACATCCTCAGCTACTGGCGTGTGCGTACATGGTATATAAAATGCTAAAAGTTTGCCTTCTACCGAACAGCCATAATTCAGAGATAGAAACGTCGGCTGATGTCAATTTGGTCGTATTTCAATCCTAACTATGAAACAATCGGATGTCTAACCGTACTGATGAGATGTGATACAGCAAAACAGATCTGTCTGCGTATGAATATATATATATATGTGGATTCAACGCTTCGTCAGGGACCAGTCGTTGGCAAATTTAGTAATGTCGAAATGATTAGGAAAGAATTATTAAAGATAGTACTGGAATATCATGCAGTACTGAGAGTTATCTGTACACTATATATATATATATATATATATATATCGAAAAATGATTTGATACCACAGAACAGAAATATGAATTTAAATAAACATAATTTCCTGTTCAATTGTTTGTTGTTTTTGTTTTTTTAATATATGGACCTAGTCTGCCATTCAACCAACGCTTCATCAGGGACCAGTCGTTGGCATTAATTCTGTAAAATTGATGAGGAAAACATTATGAGAGATAGTACTGGAACACGCTTAAAATTACGAATTTTTTAAATACTTATAATTAATAAAAAATAATAATAATCGGGCTGTATTAGTTTGTCCATCATGCACTAAAAATTGAACAAGATCCGTTGTATTCTTGTTAATAACGCTTTCCCAACTCGTATTGTGTACTGTGCAATTGAACGAAAATAGATAACTTTAATAGGCCCCCTAAATTTGTTCCATGTCCGTGTTCACTTTATCTCAAATTACCTTGGCTTGGCAGAAAAAGTAAACTTTTGAGCGACAGAGTTTCCACTATTGTCTCTGCCACTTTTTTTATTTTCTAGAGAATTCTATCATAATAAAAGTCAAGTTATTTATAAATTCTGTTGTCAGTGTGAGGCTGAATACATAGGACGGATAAGTCTTTGGTTAGAGTCGAGAATAAGGCAACACATTCCTAGGTATATTAGATCACGTTTATGAGATCAAACATGTGTGTCGCAGTCAGTGTGTGAGTCTTCAATTGGACAACACCTATTAGATAATGAGTCATGCTCGTCTTGTTTTACGACTAACTCATTTTCCATTTTATATGCAGGCAAATCAAAACACCATTTAATAATGTTGGAAGCTTTATGCTTAAAATTATTTCAGCCTGTACTGTGCAAGCGTAAGGAGACTTTTTTCAAGATCCTTGCATTTATTTGGAGATATGTAAAATTTATTTTTTCATTTTTATGATCCACTGGATCATTTTTTCTTTATTTACGTATTTTAATCGTAACCTTTTTCTTACTTTTAGGTATTTACAATATTCGTAATTTTAATTGAAAAAATGAACAGGAAATTATGTTTATTCAAATCCATATTCCTGTTCCGTGGTATCAAATCATTATATATATATATATATATATATATATATATATAATCTATAGATAAGACTCAGTACTGCATGATGACGGTCAATTTTACCCACAAGAGGTGTTCATACTCATGTTCATATTACTACTAGTTTTGATGATTATGTATAGAAACCAGTGGGTGAATGTGGAAATTAAGGGAAGATGAAAAGCAACAACTAATGCAAACAGACTAATGAGTGATCATGGAAATTAAGAGAAGGTGGAAACTAAATTTTCCCAATGCATATATACATACCACTGGGTGATTATAGAAATAAAAGAGAAGGTGGAAATTAACCATTCCCATTACATATGTACAGACCAATGGGTGAGTATGGAAATTAAGGGAAGTTGGAAACCAACCATTTCCAATGCATATATCCAGATCAATGAGTGATTACGGAAATTAAGAGAAAGTAGAAACCATTCCTTCGCAATGCGTATATACAGACAAACAGCTGATTATGAGAACTAAAGGAAGGTGAAAACCTACCCTTCCCAATGCATATATACAGACCAAAGGGTGATTATAGAAATTAAAGGAACGGTGGAAACCAACCATTCCCAGAGCTTTTGATTACTAATAATATTGTTGCTTTTTTTTTGGTATGACCTTTTTTCTATTTTATGTCCATTCTTATGTGTTATGTATTTATTTTTACATATTTTTTGGTTTCATTTTGTAGTGTATGAAGTAAGGATTAATATATGACATAATTGTATATATAAAATTATATTACATACTCTTTATTCCCGATAATGAGCGCTTTAACCCATAAATATAGCATAGATTTAAATTATAATGAAATGATTAAAAATAAGTTACTTTCCCTTATTTGCTTACAGAAATTCATAATAAAAATTCCAAGTAACTTGATATCAAACTCATTAGCCGCCAGAGTTGTTCTTTAAATTTTGCTTTTGCAAAAGTCAACTCATGCATATAATGATACATTGAGTCAAACCTTCGTTATATTCAATCTGCTTTCCAGCCATGTTTTACGAGAAGTCAAGCATCATTTCTTCCTCAAGTTATTTTCATTTCTAAAGACATTTTCCGCAGAATTTCCCAAATGAACTCTATTATTTCCCGTCAAACAGATATATGAAAGCCGTTCGGTATAGGAGAACTCACATCCTGCCAAATATTTACCTGGGGTCGATCAAACATGACAGCACTGTTTGCGCTGGGACCGCAGACAATTTGACTCCAACGAACCTGGTTGTTTTAGAATCATTAAAACCTGGGACACGCAGCAGTTCTCATCACAGCCGATTTGTAGAAAGGCGTTTCTCGGCTCCCGGGAAATGGCTAGCTCTCTCTTTACCGATTCTGCTCAAAATCTCAAACGTCTGGCTTTCAATATCTATAGACATTTAACTCCATCTGTGAATGTTTTTAAATCGACATCACGATCATATCAGCTCTCAATTGGACATCTACGCTGAAAGTGCAAACATTTCCTCCTGCTTTAATAGTAAGGCTGATCAGTTTTAGATGTCAAAATGGCAGCTGATGTCCAAAGTAAATTCAAGACCGTTGTTAACAGGGTTGTCAATTTTCATACCTCCAAAATTAAATTCTCTCTATTAATTATCAGAGAGACCCCTCTCTGCCTTCTATCAGCATGGCTGATGTTAAGTTCCATAAAGGTGGTTTGTTGATAGCTAAAGTTCTCAGCTAACATGAGTCGGTAAGACTATATAGAATCAAATGCTAGATAAACTGCTAAGAATTTTGGTTTAGTGTGTCGTGCAAGACAATTTTGCTCTCAGAAATAGATCTTACATATCTATATGTCTACCATTCGTTCATGCCTAGAATATCGCTATCACATCTGGTCCAGTGCTTCTGTTAGTTACCTTTAGTTCCTTGAGAAAACCCAAAGATGAATCAACAATATTATTGGTTCTGAGCTGGCGGCTCAGATTCCGTGACTTACCCACTGCCGTAAGGTTGTCTTTTTTATAAATACGTTCGTGGTAATTTTTCGAATGAATTCTTTGCCAGGGTACATAGACTTTATGAAGTACTAGATTCGAATTTCAGTTGAATTCATTGCATTCACTTACGCATAAATACCCTCCCGAAAGGTATTAATCCGTCTCTTGCCTCCAGTTATGGGTTAAATAATAGGAGAGATTGGGTTCTATAGCCTTGGCTGGCAACCAGTATACCGCAGAATGCAATGGCATTCTACTGCGGGATAATCTTCTGCCATCACCTCTTTCGAGACATGATTGCCCAAGCGTGTATCAAGTACGTCACTTAACTAACTGACTAGATGAGCGACAATGTCTCATAAATTGAAAGTTGAGTTTGCTATATATAGCTGTAAATATTCCCATATTGTATTTATTTCTATGCTTGGCCAGCTTATAAGATTTTGTAAGCTAGCATATGCACTGCCTTCTTAAGTTTAGAACTCTCTTAAGCCGAGCATGCATAGAAATGTATACAATATGGGAACCAGGAATACGGAGTTTTTTTGGGTTTTTTTTATAATCATATCACCCCAAGCAAGGCGGTAACGCCACTGGTGCCGGGGGCTACGTAAGAGTGAAAAGATTGGAAAAGAGAAAACCGGAAACCACATCCTAAACAGGGAACAAGGGATGAGTCTCTACACCTGTTCAATAGACGTGGGTGGAGTGTGAACCGGTGATAGATTAGTCTATCTACTCCATATGGAAAAAAAAAGTGAGAAGATTGGAAAAGAGAAAATTGGAAACCACATCCTAAACAGGGAACAAGGGATGAGCCTCTATACCTGTTCAATAGACGTGGGTGGAGTGTGAACCGGTGATAGATTAGTCTATCTACTCCATATGAAAAAAAAGTGAGAAGATTGGAAAAGAGAAAATTGGAAACCACATCCTAAACAGGGAACAAGGGATGAGCCGCTACACCTGTTCAACAGGCGTGGGTGGAGGTGAACCGGGTGATAGCATAAACTATCTACTCCAATTGAAGAAGAAGAAAGAGAAAAAAGGTAGCGGTGGTGGGTTAACTAAGTTAAAGTCCGGTCAAAGAAATTTCTTTGAAAAAAATGTAAAGAACACCCGTTCAAACAACCATGAAACTATTTTAAAATTAGCCACAAGTAATAAAACAAAATAAAATCAAAGCAAAAGTATTACTTACTTTTAAGAATATTTCAAAGCTGATCCTAAACCCAAACGCACGTGTACAACGCCAGTAGAGAGAAAAAAAAGTACTTCAGAAAATCATTAGCGTCGAAAATCACAATATATGAACTCTGGAAAAAATATGAGAACAAATCAATATGAACTGTGGTACAAATGGTTATTGAGACATTAGGTTTATAAGTCCCAGAAATTCACTTGCTGTTGTCCTCAAGAACATATGGCCCAGTAGATATGTGAGTTCAATACCAGGCGACAGCAATGATGAACAAATAACTTAGAGAGTTACGTTAAGGGGAGATAACACATGAGAACTATGAACCAGTGATCGTTCGGTTTAAATTTCCTAACCACTGAAGAAGGCCGGGAGCGTACAACGACAGAAACGTTGTAAAAATGACAACAAAGATGAGGACAAGAGTCGGAGTAATGTAAGTAAAATAACTGCAATGCTAAAAGCTACACTCCCGATCAAAAATTTAACACCACTTAAAAATCTTTAAAAAGAATTTTTTTATGGATAGATTTTAAACTCCTCCCACTTAAGGTTACCAATACTACAATCTAAAAGGTTATGGAAACAAAAAGCTACATTCCAAACATTTTATTTAGAAGTTTACATTTTTATAAAATGAGGCAATTTACACATGATCAAAATCATAAGACCAGGCGTATAAATTGTTAGATCTATGGCAATTCCAGTGTTTTTAGTTCAGCTAGAGATTAGCAATCACTGCTCAAAGGTGTTACCGTACCTAAAGCAAGCAAACTTACCAAAGTTGAGCGTTCTCGAATTCTAGAATTCCATAAGCAAGATTTGTCACAGCGGGCGATCGCAGCTAAGGTAAATCGCAGTAAAACTGTGATTTGCAACTTTCTAAAGAACAGTGAGAATTATGGAAAAGCAAAATCCTCTGGTAGGTCCCAAAAAATTTCTCCTGCATTGAGTAAGAGAATAAGACGGGTTGTTATGAAAGACGGGGCACTTTCTTCTAGTCAAATTAAGGCAGTCACAGATGCTGATTGCAGTCCCGTAACCATCAGACGACACTTAAGACAAAAAAGCATGGTAAATAAAAAGTGTAAACAAATTCCTCGGCTGCTTCCATGTCACAAGTTGGACAGCTTAAAGTTTGGTTGTGAATACCAAATATGGGACGTTGAGAAGTGGAAGAAAGTCCTGTTTTCTGATGAGAAAAAATTCAATATCGATGGTCCAGATGGCTTCCAACGATATTGGTATAACAAAAACATGCTTCCTGAAATTTTCTCTGCACGTCATAGTGGTGGAAGCTCCCTAATGGTATGGGGTGCCTTTTCTTACAGAGGGACGATGGAGCTCCAGGTGATGCAGGGTCGTCAGAGAGCGGCTGGTTGTGTTAACATGCTACAAAAAGCATCTTTGATGACGGAGGGCCATCGTTTGTGTGGGGATGGATGGTTATTCCAACAAGATAATGCTGCAATCCATACTGCAAGACGGACCTTGACCTTTCTACAGGAAAATGGGGTCCATCTCTTGGGACATCCTGCATGCTCACCGGACTTGAACCCAATTGAAAATGTTTGGGGATGGATGACAAGAGATGTTTATCGAAATGGCAAACAATATTCAACAAAAAATGAACTTTGTGAAGCCATCTTCAGAAGCTGGAGCAACATCCCCCGCACCTTAATGGAAACGCTTATTTCTAGCATGCCTGACAGAATTTTTGAAGTCATCAAAAGCAGTGGAGGTAGATTCATTATTAAATTTGGTTGTTAAATATTTTTATACAATTTTTGTACAATTTCATAGAATTTTTGTCTCTGGTCTTATAATTTTGTTCGAATTCCAGTTGAATCCATTGTATTCACTTACGCGCAAATACCCTTGGGAAAAGTATGAATCCGTCTCTTCCTTCCAGTTATGGGTTAAAATAGCAGAACAGACTGGGTTCTATAGCCTTAGTCGGCAACCAGTCTACCGCAGAAAGCAATGGCAACCTACTGCGGGATAATCTCCTGCCCAGTCAGTCACGTCTCTTTCGAGACACGATCGCCCAAGCGTGTATCACGTATGGCACTTAACTGACTAAATGCAAGAGAGTTGGAACGTATGTCCAAATGTAGGTATCTTTTAAGTTCGTAGATCCGCGCTTTTAGATCTCATGACGTTTCATTTATATATACGTTATTTCACTGTAGGCACTGTATTTTGTAAATCCATTTAAATTGATGTTCAGCGACTTTTTAATTTGAAAATATCAGCAATATTCTTGGAGGTGGTGGTAACGATTCTATTGTTTGGGGCAACTAATTTATTTAAGAGTTCACTTAAAATTGGTGTTGGAAAGTTATAAAAATTTGTGTAATTTTTCAAAGTGTTTGTCTTTTGTTTGTTTTGTTTTTTGTTTTGTGAATTTTATAAGTATGTATTTTGAAGTTGAGGATGAAATGGCATGTGTAGTGTAGAATTTTAAATGTTTGTTCAATATATCTCTCTTCTTTAGATAAATAATTAGAGCTGCATGTTCTGAGGATTCTAATATAGAAACCCATAATTAAACCAGATTTAATTCTTTGGTTGTGGTGTGAATAGAAATGAAGAAGGTCATTTTAGTTGATAGCTTTACGCTAGAACTTAAATTCTAATTTATAGTATATACATGTTAAGATATCAAGGAAAAGTAAAGAATTGTTCATTTCAAGTTCATATGTGAATTCGATGGTAGTTTCTATATTATTTAGTTTAGTTACTAAGTTTAATAGGTTGGTGTCATAGGGATTAAATTACGAGGGTAAAATAATATATCTAAAGTAAGCAGAATTTTAGGTATAATATATTTGAAAGAACTGGATCCTAATCTTTCCCCGTACATAAGATTCTACTTATTACGCACCTATTACCTACTTACCTATTACCCTAAATTTTTAACATTAAATTTTACCCCTTACATTAAATCTTACTGCAAACGGTGTTCTAATCGAAATTTAAAATTTAATAGAAAAAATTAGTTTCCAAACTGTGATCTAATTAAATCTTAAAATTTAAGAGAAAAAATTGATTTCCTAAATGCAAAATTAAGATTAAATATACAAAATTAGATTAATTATAAAAACTCTGCTTAAACACAAACATATTCTGTACAAAATACGCATCCCACCCCTTACCTGCTTCTCTAAGAAATCCAAAGGATATAGTCTATTCGCAAGATAATAAAAACTTACTTTCTAGCTGCTAATGTTAAATCTGTTTACAAAACTTAGAGACTCTCATTAATCAACCATATTCACTACCCACACCACTTTCTTGAAAATTCTAACGGTCAATCCATAAGACTTATTCCCTTATCACTAACCCCCACCAACATCCCACACACAACCTACCAAATATAAGAAAAGAGGCTTTCTCATCGACTGATGAGACATTATAGTTTCAATGTCGAAACAAATGTACTATTTGTAGTGGATATATAAAAAAAAGAAATTCTGTACATGTTCTAAAATATAATTTATAATATATATATATATATATGAATGATAAAAATATACTTCAAATGGTATGTGTTATTCATGGTTAAATGTGCACATTATCAGAGATAGAATTTATCTATGTTAACGTAAAACTATACGCTGAGGTCAACAGAAAGCGGCGACAGAGTGTTTCATGCTTGACCGTAATCTTCAGGCTTGAGGACATAATTCCTATTTTATAATAAATCTTTTATTTTCTAACATATTATTATAATATGTGCATAAAATACATCTTTTTCTTCTTTTAAGTGCCGTATCCCTTTATGATGTAGGTGAAAAATGACCGTCGACATCTTACTATCTGTTGTAACATTTAATATCTTTTGTTTTGGTATTTCTGCCAAACACTGCTCTGCCATCCACCTGATCAAGCTCATCAAGTATGTCACGCGTTGTTTTAACCCATCCCGACTCTCTATCCGTCCTGCGAGTATCAAATTCTCCAAACCCTCCTTCCCCATTAAGAGTCCTGGAACTTCACCTATCCCTTCCTGGTGTTAATTATAAGTTTTCTTTTTGTTTTCATTCTTGGTTCTAGGTACGACGGTATACAGCATCCGGCAGCAACGCCTCTGATTGGAGGTTGTGGAAAGCATGGAACCACCTCTTAATTGTTGTTGTTCCCATGTCCACCCTAACCCGGATTGGTAGCACCTGTTAGGGTCCCCACTATGGGCAAATAGTTAACCCCAAACTGTGGTCAAAACACTATGAAAGTATAAAAATATGCTTTTATAGAAATATATACGTGAAAATAGTCAGTCAGTTAGTTAAGTGCCATTCGTGATACACGCTTGGGCGATCATGTCTCGAAAGAGACATGACAAACTGGGCAGAAGATTATCTCGCAGTAGGTTGCCATTGCTTTCTGCTGTAGACTGGTTGCCGACCAAGGCTATAGAACCCAATCTGTCCTGTTATTTAACCGATAACTGGAAGGAATAGACAGATTAATACCTTGCCCAAGGGTATTTGTGCGTAAGTGAATACAATGGATTCCACTGGAATTCGAACTCGTTCCTCGTTCCGAACCGATATCCACTGTACCACAACGCATATCTTACGTGAAAATAAACTTTATAGAAAAATATACATTTTTGAATGAAAAAACTTTATTGCCATACTACATTTTTGATGGAAAAATTATTACAAGCATTACATTTTTTAATACAAAATTAAGATATATTCAGTTTTCTAAAATACAAAAAAAAATCGAACTAAATCAAACTTCTCATTGTAATTGAAAATTTAAACAATAGCTTTAAAACCTCACCTTTTTGGCATTAAATTACCCACAAAGGTTCATATGCCATTTAACAAAAACTCAAGCATCCTTCTGTAGAACATTTCTGTTGCTTCGAGTAAACTGTCCTCTTTGTTAATTTTATATCAATCTCTTTTAGGATTTCATTTTAAACAGTATATAACCGTCACTTTGAATACGAAAAAAAATAGATGCACATTTTGTTTTGTGAGTGGTGTTATTATGTTTTTGAAACTACTGCCAAAATTGACACAGCATGGTGTGAAGGGTTCAGATATAAGTGTATAGTCGAGTTTCGATCTCGGTGAGAAGCGAGCAGATGTCTAGCCACACTCATTTAAATACACACGGTAACCTACCAAACACTAACCGCAACATACTCGTAGATAATAGAAATAGAGTAGCTTCAACAAGATGTGAAATAAAGGGAAAATAACGAAAGCATTGTTAATAAACAAGAGAAAGCGAACACTAAATGATATAAACTATGAACACGAACACAATGTGCTGACCGTCTATGGAAATAAAAACACATTCTTATTACTCTAGATACATACATAAAATAATCCATGTATTCAACTAAAAATAAAATAAAATAAATCCCTGATAATAGTCAAAAGTACTTGGTTAAATAAAACATGCGGACAATTTTTATACAAGTAATGTATTGAAAAGAAAACAATAAGATTCCTTGAAAAATTATTAAATAAATCTCGTACACAGTACGTTGTCTTTCATTTTTAACGAAACTTGCATAAAATAGGGATTGCTACCTAAGCAGACAAACTGTCTGTATCTCTTTCTTCCTTTCAATCTCTCTCTCCCTCTCTCACTCTCTCTCTCTTTATATATATATATATATATATAATATTTTAATTTCTTAATTTTAATCATAATTACATTAGACCCATACACAGTTGTATTAATAAGTGTCCATTACAGTTATATTGTAGAACATTTGAATATGAAATATATATACATATATATATATATATATATATATGTGTGTGTGTGTGTGTGTGTGTGTGTGTGTGTGTGTGTGTGTGTGTGTGTGTGTGTGTGTAAATTCCGAAAATCTTTTTAAAATTTGACAAATCGAAAGGTTTCAAGAAAAAAGACTTGGAAAGTTTAATTAATTTCTGACTTTTGAGACATTCTGATAATGGGGAGACGTTTTACTTATAATTTGATACAAAAATACTGCTGGGAAAATACATTAAACACCTTCGACTTGAACTAAGAATAAATATTAACGTACGTTTTTAAAAGTCACTCTACTCCTTTCTTCTTTAATTATGAGAAACTCCCGCTTTGAAAAAATTACGAAGATTTATTATTTATACAAGTACACAAATACACATATACACACTTCATTCATTCATTTTCAGATCTGAGAACGTATTGATTGGCGAAATGCATTATCAAATGTATTTTAAATCAAATCTATTTCAAGATACTTTTCCATTTGTCATATATATATACATATATATATATATATATATATATATAACCGACATTTTATAGATGCACATCTTACAAACAATGAGAGAGAGAGAGAGAGAGAGAGAGAGAGAGAGAGAGAGAGAGAAGGCGGGAAAGAATATCATCACTTTGTGTTGACAACAGTGTCCACAGTTAACAGTCCTAGCTGTAAATTAAATTTTAAATTTAAATTTAACTTTATTTCTTTAACGATAATTTTGTTATAAGCTTTTAAAATACAGTACTTATATTTTTTGTTTTTGTCGGGAGTTTATTTTTTATTACAAACAGTTGAAATTCAGTTTAAATTTTCGAAGAATATTTTTTTACGAAGCCGCTTATCATTTTCTTCTGCGATCAAAAGTACGATTAAACTCAATTATTTTCACTTTTCAGTTTTTAGTAACAGTACCATTCATCATTTGTACAATTTTTTGTATAATGCAAACTGAGTTGATCAACATAGAAATTACAGCATTTTTGTCATTCTCGCATATGTTTTGGCTTTCTCTTCTTCCATTTGATGTGTCATTTCAGAACATGAGTGATCATGGCTCTCTACAATTTTCTATCCTTGGTATGATTCACTATACTTTCACTGAAGCTATCCAACTAGATTATTTATTGCTTTCCTCAATCTCTCTTACCCACAATTCTTCCTCTAACAAATTTTCAAAGCTGTCTTTTCGCATTATGTTCCTCAGAAATGTCAATTGTCTCTACCTGATACTAATCAAAACTGTCCTTCTTATTACTATTGTCTCCATAACTTTTCTACTGATTCAAGTACATCTTCATCTGTGAGGAGATTGTTCAGAATTCCTATCCATGTAGGAGGAATGATATTATATAGCATTTCAATACGATTTTCGTTTGTCTTTATTGTTTCAAGTCTTATTTTCATCTTTTTGTCTCCTTTATGTTTTTAAGAAATTTGAATTAATAAAATATCAACAATGTACTTTGAAAAGGCGTGGATCTATTTTCCCAACAAAGCTATGGTTTAAAGAACAAAACTAACTTCAATCTATAACTTTTGGCAACAACCAGTCTAGAAGAAGGACAATTTTGACTTATAAACCGTAAATCAATTCGTCCAACGGGATATATTGTTTTAATCCTAGGCGCCATGCATCTTCCGGACATGTTGATATTAGTTTTTCTCTTTAACTGAACTTTCCAGAATTTTTGCTCAACTCTACCGTAGCCAGGTATTGAACTCTCATATCGTTGAGTCAAGTTAGTAGATTGCCAAGGCTTTTGTCCATTTGACAATTTGTTGTCGAGACGAAATAAAGGGTTTGATTCGAAATTGCAATCACCGGAGCGTACAATGACCGATAAGTTGCGAAAATAGAAACAAAGATGAGGATAGCAGTCCAAATAATGTAAATATTGTAAATAATTACAATACCTCATTTCTGAAATATAGATAGATAGCTTACTGATATTACAGTCAGTTAAATGCCATATGTGGCACACGCTTGGGCGATCATGCCTCGAAATAGACATGGCTGCCTGGTAGAAGATTTTCTCGTAGTAGATTGCCATTAGTTTCTGCGGTAGACTAGTTGCCAAACAAGGGTATAGAACCCAATCTGCCCTGCTATTTAACCAAATGTTGAAGAGAAGAAATGGATTAATAGCTTTCCTAAGGGTATTTGCACTTAAGTGAATACGATGGATCCCACTGAAATTCGAACTCAGCTCTCCAGGCCGTTCCTAGCTGATATTCACTGCACCACAATCCACATCTCCAGTATATTAATAAGTGTGCTAAATTCGTTTATTATTTCGACGATGAGTTCGAACCTTTCTCCTTATGTCATATATGTGGTTGCATGAAACAGTTTGCCTAGGAAATTCTTATAAAATTTATAGTCTACTTACCATTATATATATATATATTAGTGTAAATACGAGGTGGAACGATTTAATTCCCGGAATAAGGGCTCTGTGAAAGACATATTTGTTTACTTGGTCCCAATTATCTCTAACTTCACAACATACAACAGGATGAAATTGTCAAGATTTCTTATTCTCAAATCCTATAGTATAATATTCTGCACTGTTTGCCTCTTAATATTCAGTTTTTCAGTCATACATTTAATCTTTGATCTTTTATCTTTTGATCATCTCATCAAGGTTTACACTCTGTATACATTTTTGTCGGTAATTTAGCTTTTTTGGCTGTCCGTTTCTTGTGGTATCATGCGATTTCTTATATCACATTTTCCAATTTGAAACATTCGATTTTTATAGCATGCTTACTATGAACGAGTTGTCATGCTTTACACTTACTAATCTCAAAGTAAAATTTGAGTTTAATCCTTGCTCCAGATTCCTCTCGCTCCTTCTCCGTCAAACGTGTAAAATGAACACGTACAACCTCCTCTACTGTTCGGTAGAAAAATACCTCATATAATTTGTGTCTCGAGAAAACCGAAGTTAGAACCTGTCTGAAAATGATCGATACTAATATATCCTGACTGATAAGTCCAACGAAATGCGACAGTTATTCTGGGAATAATTTTGTTGCACATCCTGCAGTTGTAACACCCATTTTTACGAGTAAAATATCTTTCTCTACACAATTTGATAATAATTTTAGCATCCTGTTTTGCTTATTAAATTACATTTATTCCGAACTTGTCTTCATTTGCAGACATTAAAAATATTTTCCCTGTCACATATACAGTAGCAATACGTGGTTGTGTTATTTTCTAAACTGAAAAATATATATTTTTTTTTTAAGTAACAATTGCAGGACACTCACTGTGAATGAGAGTAACTACTTTTACAAGTCCATCTTGCTGACTGCTATATGTCAAGGTGGCGCTCGAATATAGAGTTATGTAAAAGAATTTCTGATAAATGCTTACTTGTTTTAAAGGAAACAAAAATATGAATTTGTCTTCAGGTGTAAGAAACAACTGTGAAGTAATTTCGCAGTAACTATCAAGCAATGCCCAGTTAATAGAGTTAAAAATGAATGGAATTCTAATCAGTCAATAACCACCTTCCTCCTAAATTGGCATTGTACTTACGCAGCGAGTCCTAAAATAAACAATTCTTAAGAATGATCAAAGTTTGTGAAATACTCGTTATAATGTCACATTATTAATACTGTTCGGACTGTTTTCCCCATCTTTATTGCCATGCTCACAACGTTTTGGCCTTTGTCCTCTCCGTCCTTCTTCAGATGCTATGAATTTCAAACCGAACTCTTTGTTTCGATCACTGGGGTATATCATTCTCATTCCATGTTCGATGTCACTTCAGAAAGCCATGTGGTTATCTCCCTTTAACTCAACTAACCGAGTATACACTGGGCCATAGACAGTGGGTGTTTGGAGTTCCAGGGAATTGATCTAAAGAGTTATGAGGTGAATACCTGATTAAATACTACATGATCTCAGAAGTATAGACGTTATAATGTTCCACTAATATTGTTTCTGTGAATAAAGAAGGCTTGAATGAAGCGATATTTTTTCAAATAGATTTTAATCATATTTAAAGATATTTGGATGTACAGTGTGGGGCAATGGGTATCGCCTCAGAATGAGAAATCGTAAAGACGAGTTCGTTTCATTCACTTACAAACAAATGCCCTTGGAAAAAGAATTAATCCATCCATTCTCTCTCACGCTATGTGTTACAATGCAGGGAAGATACATTTATATTGTAGTGAACAGGAAGTTATTCCTTCAACAACTTGAAGCAGAATGACATATTTGAGTATCTTCACATGTCTCCGTGTAGAACTTCCGGTCAAAAAACAATATATATATATATATATATATATATATATATATATATATATATATATATATGTTAACCAATCAGAGAACAGAAAAATATATTCGAAATTAATCCACTTTTGTTTTACAAAATGTATAAGTACGCATGATTTGACTCTTTCTTGGCCTCATAACCGTGGCCATGAACCCAAATTCAGGGAACTGCATTTGTAAGCCACATCACGACTCTTTTACTTCGTTCTGTACATCTTTTGCTTTTTCTTCAAAGAACATTTTGTAAAGAAAGGTGACACCATGAAACGAATATTTAACTGAGCGGACACAGCGAAGACATCTCAGCTACAACAATAACCCCGCTTCTGCATACACTCTTGTCGTCATTACTGCTTTCATACATTTATTTTTCTCGTTTACAGGCTTATTATAAACTCTTCTGACCAACCTTGTACCAGACATATGAACATTACTATCCTTTTGTATATGACAGAATTATTTAATGTTTACGTAAGTGCTTATTTTTATACACCTTCTTTATTGATTTTATGTTCACTCATTTCTTATAATTGGCTCTAAACTTAACAAAACAAACCAAATTTAAAACCCACAAAAAGAACATCCATACTATAGTATTGGTTTGAAACAGTTCTACTGCAGAAAGAAATGGCAACCTACTTGTGGAAAATGTTCTGCTTAGCCAGCCATGTCTCGATGGGACATAATCACCGAAGCGTATATCATGTATGGAAATTAGCTAAGTGATATAGGTCTTTAAATACAAATGCGTGCGATTTCTTCTCAAGAGTCATTGCAATTTAAATGAAATAGTTTCTGAAACAATTCCAATTGTTGCACCAAACAGGATGGACATAATCAAATTGAAGGTAAACAGGAATAAAGGTACATTAATTTAATACTAAAGAAGAGAAAAATGAATACGTCAGTTTGTTATTACATGTCACTTATCAGAACTCGATCGAGGAATGATATCTGGGCACAACTGACAAAAGCATGGAATAGAAATTCATCATATCTATAATATAATCAGGGTTGATATATCTTAAAGGCAAATCACGTTGAGCTCAAATAATCCTTACTTCCATTTGCATAGGGACGATTGCCTTGACTTAAAATAATTTTCGGAACATTTAGATGATAATTCGAATGTGACCTGAATAGAATTGATAATATATCCTTGCGTAAGGCGACGCGCACTGCCGGATTTTGTGTGTTACTCTTCTACCTTAATGTGATGGCAGATCTATGAAAATTATGTCGTTAGCATATTCTGATGAAGATTGTTGAGAAGTTCAACATTTCTCTTCTCTGAGGGTTCAGCATTTTTCTCTCTATAAACAGTTTCGCGCTATTTAGATATTTAAATAAATGCACTACAGAACGCGTGTTAAAAATAAGTAAGATATCCTGTCATTAAATTTGATGTTGAGGATTTTTAATGAAAGTACGATTTGAAATTATATTTTAGAAGTTGTTAATGAAAGACAACAGAATTTAAAAATCAAATTCTAGAAATTGGTTTACTTTTCTTATATCCATTCAATTATCCTATAATAGTTCTATTTTGTGAAGAAGCTTAAGAATTAAAACTAATAGTTACAAATATTAATTAACCTCAAATATTACAAAGGTTGCAGCAAAATTCGGCTTACAAAAAGTATTTCGAATTGGTTTAAATTACCATCACTTAATAATATTTTTAATCGTAAGAAATAAGTTCATTGCTAGGTGAAAAGGTGAATATATGAAATAATATCGTCTTTAAATCATGGACTTTGAAAGAAAACAACTTAAAATTAAACACGCTTAAACAGTCTATATTTCTGAGATTGTAATTATTTACCTCTTTACATTGATCGGACTGCTGTTCTCATATTTGTTATCATATTCTGACTCTTCGGCCGTTCTATGCCCCTGCCTTCCTCAGCATCTCTTTTTATTCTTGAGATGAAGTATTGTGATTATTTACTTATTTATATTGTTCGGACTGTTTTCCTCGTCTTTGTTGCCATATTCACGAGACTTCGACCGTTGTACGCCCCGACATTTTTTAGAATCTGTCTATATTTCTGAGATGAGGTAATGTAATTATGTGTCCTTGAGAAGATAACTGATACTGAGACATGTGGAAGAGGCATAACACATGGAACTTGAACAATCTACCACGGTCAACAATTCAGTTCAAATTTCCAATCATCTAAAGAAGGCCGGAACATAAAACAACCGGCACATCGTAAATATCGCTACACAGATGAAACAAAATAGTTCAAATAACGCTTAAAGTGTCTTTCTATTTAATACGGTAGGTAAAAAGTATTCTTACAATTAGTAGGTATGAAATTTACATTTTTTAAACATTTTTAAAAAACATTTTATTATGTTTATATTTATTTGTTACAATCAAATTTGTTCAAAACTGTTTATTTATATTTGTTTAACGCTTTACAAAATTTTGCAAAGTTTAAGCTAATACTGTCTCAAAATGTTCTCCTTCAACGTTGCAACATTCCTCGAACCTATCCAGAACACACTGTCATCACAACAAAAACTCACGATCATATATATATATATATATATATATATATATATGTGTGTGTGTGTGTGTGTGTGTGTGTGTGTGTGTGTGTGTGTGTGTGTGTATTTGTCTGTCTTAGGATATGTTCATTCTGAATCAAACTTGTGTTTATGCGTAAAAAATACCACAAATGTTCATTGATCAATAGTGACAAAATATCATTAGATGGCTTAACATTATATTATCAACTTTTGATTGTAATAAGGCAGTAATGCAGGCTGGCAAACAAAAGTGTATTTGCATTAAGAAAATTTAAAACAATGACAGAGGAATGCAGAGAATACTGACAAATAAAAAGTGTGTTTGCGTCAAAGGCAGCGGTTTCAATGTCAGGAAATATAAAACAATAGCAAAGGAATGAGACCAGTGGCAAACTAAAAGTGTGCTTACATTAAAGGAATGTAATTGTATTTTGGTGAGCGAACAGAAATATGATTTTGCACCCGGGCGGCTCTATTCAAAGTCAAAAAATATAAAACCATGGAAAAACAGGAACGTTAGCTGAACGAAAAGCGATAATCGGCGAAAGTTGTTGGGAAGTGTCTTCGCAAAGATGACCCAAATGGCCAGAGTGCGATGAATCACAGACAATGTAAGTTCAGGTTTTCCTGTGTCAAAAACAGAACCGACAGAGAACGCAAAAAAGAAAACTCCAGCCAGTCAGCTACCTCATATGTGCGTGATTTCCTCTGACTAACACTCTACACACAACTGTCTCCGAGAATAAAGATAATATTTTATATACACGTTGTTCTGTGTTGTCGTTTACCCGTCAAGACGATTGTTGTGCCAGCAGTAGCATTAGCGGAATATATCATACAGGAATGGATAAATAACTTGATAATTTTTACGGACTGTTTTATGAGTTTTATTTTTCATTGCTTTTATTCCATTGACAAATTATTTTCAAATTAAAGTTTGAATTTTACCTCATTTATGTTTATTTTCATTTGTTCTCCTTATATTCTTCAATTCATCGAATTTCGGATTTCCATTTCTGTTTGTTTGTTTGTTTGTTTGTTTGTTTGTTTGTTTTTGTCCTTCCTGTTTTCATCAATCTTCTGGCATCGATGATTTTTTAAGTTTCTTTTTATCTTAAAGTATCTTTCACACATAAAAGTGAAAGGAAGAAATAATTCAAGGGAGATAAATCAAGTGCAACTATCCTTGGCAAAACAACTAAAAGCATTTTGGTATATTCAACCAACCAATGAACAGAGAAATCTTTCGCTTAAGTCAAAGTTAACGTATTTAGGATGCAACTAACACAGAATCAATCAATATTTCTCTGAAAGTGTTAACTTCTGTAGAAAACTTCACATGGAGAAGGTAATTTCTTTCTCGGAAAGGCATTTAAAATATGTTTTTCTGGCTACTATTCACAAACACTAGAAACATCGATTTACACAGAGCCTTTGGTTGAAACAGACATTTTTTGCAATAAGAATACACTGTGAGGATGTTCATTATATAATAGTTTGAATTTAAGTATTTGGGAATATTTACGAATGAAGGGTATAACAAGATCTAATCAATTAATATCCAATTTCTGAAAAGAAAATTATTCCCTAAAGATTAGACGATGTAATAACTTACAAGTTTGTCTTCGTATCAGAAGGTTAACGCCTGTATTTTAAAGGATGATAGAAAATGTCTCTCCAAAACCGAAAGATAATTTCAAAATTGAATAGTGTCTTTCAAAAGCTAAACAGATTATTAATTGAGAAATTAGTCTAACACAAAGAAAAAGTACTGAACTTAGTTGTAATATCAATCCTTGTATTTTTTTAAACATTTCATCCATAAACAAGGCATTACCGTTACTAGTAAGATAAAAAAATTGGATACAGAGTATATTAAAGAAAAGATAAAAGATGGGATTCAAGAATATAAAAGATAAAAAATTATGTTGAATTTAAATTTTTGGAGATTGTATCTATCACAGAAAAAGGAAAACGGAAGGGAGTTCCATGAGCGGGAAAAGCGATGGAATAAAATTTTCGAGTAGAAGTGGCGGTTGCATTTAACTATCTAAACCGTAAAAGGGGTGGGACCTAAGTGGCAATCTGGTAACACGTAAATGAATGCACTAATCATGACATGACAATATTGGGTTCGCTAATCAAGACACTAGAATAAATGGGTATGCTAGTATAGACATGAATATAATTACGTTCATTAACCTAAGCATGTGCGTTTACATAGTTAATTAAGTTCGTTAATCTAAATATATACGGATGTGTGTTGTGGTGAACTGGATCTCAGCTCGGAACGAGAAATCGGTGCCGAATTCGAATTCCAGTTGATATGGTTGGATTCACCTCCGCACAATTACCCTTGGAAAAAGTATGAATCCGTCACTTCCCCCTCCAGCTCTAGACTGGACTGATTGGGTTCAATAGCCTTGGTTGGAAACCAGTCTACCGCAGAAAATAATGGCAACCTGCTTCGGAAAATTTTTCTGACCAGCCAGTCTTGTCTCTTTCGGAACATGATTGCCCAAGTGTGTATCACTTAATTGACTGAGTCTAAATATGGAAAGATTAGGTTTGCTAATCTGGACATGGAGATGTTTGGTTCACTAACTAGACATCGATATAACTGGGGCTTCTCTTCTAAATATGAAGATGTTGGGTTCGCTATTCTTGATATAAAGAAAACTAGGTTTGCTAATCTAAACATGGATATTTTGGGTTTGCTAATCTAGACGACATCCGTAACCCGGATCCTACTACCGAATAGCTCTGTGTGTGATTCAATCTCAGTTAATATTTAATTTCTGCTTATCTTTATGGATCCATAAATTGATTTACTTTATCCCCCTTTCTTTACTTTTTTAATTTATACGCTTTCACAAAATAAAATCGGTAATTCGCTCTGAAATATTCATGCATACTAATATTGAATTCCAACATATTTGACAATTGTTTACGTGGTTCTTTTTGCTTGTTGGTTTACTTTTTTCTGTCAACTTCTATTCGTGTAATGCATGTCACTCAAGCTGAGCAGACACACATGTATTTGCTTATTTAGGGAATTCAGTGACTCAATCAGTGGCGAAGATAGTGATCGCATGCCTTATGTTCAGAGCTGCGCAGAGGTTGGAAAAGCTTGATTTTCTCGAATAAATGGATTTGGCAAGTGTCCACGAAATTCACCTGACTTCAGTCCCTCAGAGAATTTTGATGCTATCGTGAAGTAACGTGTTGAAAAGGCTCTACTGAATTTGCACAAAGATCGGCAGTATTCGTGTCAGCATCACGTGCAAGTAATTGGTGAAGGTTTGTTGGAACGGAAAAGTGGAAGAATAAGTGTTCAAAAGTTTGCGCCATCGTTGAAAATTAAGTTGTTTTTTGTGAAGTTTCTGGATATAACGATTGATAAACTTCGGTTGAGTTTATGCCGATTTTTAAGGGAAAGTAAAACACGAAATAATATTATGCTATTAAATATTTATTCAACTATGAACCATTTTATTGCACATTTCTCTATTTTTTCTTCAACATCGTCTTCCCAGAATTTTACATTTCTGAGCAAAGAACTCATTATTGTCCTTATTATGTCGTCCAAAGAATTAAAATTTCTGCCATTGAGATTATTTTGCAAGGACCTGAATAAATAAAAATCCGAAAGAACAATGTCTGATGAATGTGATGTATGTGGCACATCTCATGCAGGTTTCCAAAGATATGTGAGACTTGGTATTATTCTAATGGAAAACAACACCTTTCCTCTTCGCCAATTCCGGGATTTTTCTTTAATTACTGCTTTTGTTTCGTTCAGTTGCAAGTATTCATTTTCAAATTCAATTGACTGGTTACTTGACAGAAGCTCATAGTACTCGATTCCTTTCCAATCCTGCCATATGGACAGATGACTTTCTTGGGATGAAGACCTGTTTTTGAGGTAGCTAAAATTCGTTCATATTGCTTAATCAGGATGTTTTTCACTGAACATTATCTATTAACCATCACAGACAATCGTTCCTACCCACCATGAACATGGATCAGGCTAATCTCCTTGAAAGCAAAACACTTCGCCTCCTCGGCTTGAAGTGGAATGAATATATAGAATCCATAGCTAAATTCGCTGCTAAGAAAGTCGGTTCTCTGTGTAGGGCCGGGAAGTTTTTTTTTCCGCCTGAAACAATCCTGCACATATATAAATCTACCACCCGCTTGTGTATTGAATACTGCTGCCATATCTGGTCGGGTGCTTCTGCCATCCACCTAGGTGTCCTTGACAAGATCCGACGGAGAATCTGTAATGTGATAGATCCCGTCTTAGCAGCTCAGATACAGTCACTTTCTCACCGGCGCAATGTGGCTTCCTCGTGTCTCTTCTACAAATACTTTCACGGCTTCAGCGCCGATGAACTTAGCTCACGGGTGCCCTTTTATATATAAATTTACTCGAGCCGAGCCACATAATTAGCAACTAGGTCCAAACCTTTTACTGAGAAAACAATAAATTGTAAACGCAAATTCTACTCCCTCAGCTTCTTTTCTCGCACTTCCTGCCTGTGAAATTCCTTTCCATTTACTTGTTTTCCCGACAGCTATAATCTCCAAGAATTTAAATGTAAAGTCAATAGTCAATATCCTGACTCACTAACCTGCATCCTCTCTCTCTCTCTCTCTCTCTCTGCTTTTTCTCCGTCCACTCCACTCTCATCAGTATTCTCATCATTCTCTTCTCGACTTTCTGACACCTCCACTATAACCTGTCACTCTTTTACATAACTTTCCTCCTATGTAACCCTCTGCAAACAGTGGCAGTAAAATGCCTTGCTTGGGTGCGATATGATTATTAAAAAAAGTACTTATAAACGACCCTTTTCTTATTAACAGTCACATTTTTTCAAAAGCGTGCATTTCCATTGCATTTATACAGCAAATCACAGATAGAAATGGGATCAAAATTAGTTTTCCTTTTTACTCATCATGTGGGACCCAAACATAGTGGCGATTTGAGTAACCAAGTTTCACTAAGTGCTCATGGATTGTGGATTTTGATAAGCTCAATATTTCTGCGAATCCCCACGTTATACAAATATTCTCAATCAATGTCGGGATTAGGTCATCATTTGAAGTGCAGATGGATGGATTTGCCTGAGTGTTCTTCAACAATAATTCTACAATCACAAATTCTAAACTTATCGAATAACTTCTGTACAATTATGTCAGCTAAAGCACCTTCACCATACACAAGCACTTATTTTTTGCTGCTTGCGAGATATTTTTGAAGTGTGTTCTAACCGGTAATGTAAGCACATTATATCTGTCGATGAATTTGACATTTCCTAATGTGTTGGAAAATTATCGATTAAAAATCCGGACACCTCAATAAAGAGATCTCTTGTGTTCAAAGGTTAGTATCAGTGTTACAATTTGCGGTATTTTACTCGTAAATAGTCAAGAGATGAATAACACAGCGTCGTAGTGGCAGGATAGCTTGGGTGTGAATTGAGAAGTTTAGCGTGACAGAGATCATTTCACTTCGGGTTGGAGAGGAAATCATATTTTTTCTTCGAAGATTGGTTAAATATAAAAGAATGAGAGCCTAGTCAGCATGTAGGCTGGTTAAAAAGGAGGCACCCAAGATTCTCCTTAATATATATGTGCGAAAGTGACCGTTCGGAAATTTAACTCGACGCAGTAATTTCTGTTTCTAAAATATTAACTGTTTTACTCGCAGTCATGCCAGTTATATAACCCACATAATGTAGGCTAACTAAAAAGGAGGCACTCATGACTTTCCTAAATATATCTGTGTGAATGTAACCAAATTAGAACTTGGTTCGCCGATTTCTTTTTTTGAAATATTAACTGTTACCCTAGCAGCAAATCCAAATGTAAATATGTGTTTCTTTCTGTTAATCAAATGTCTTAAATAGTTGATCATTCTTGTGCCCATCATTGCAAACGAACTGATTATGTCAAGATATAATTGCAATAAATAAATTGGAGGTAAGATATTGTGCGAGAAGTAAAGCCTCAAGTACAGTCCTCTCGATACATTGTCTTGTGTTGGTTCTTATGAACAGTTTAATTTGTTCATGGATCACTTTTACCTGTTATTATCTGGAGGTAGGTAAATGTCACTGTCTACTTCTGTCTTCTCTCACAATAGGCTAGAGGAGAAGTGTTATATAGCGACAAATAACAAACACGGGTGTATATAAAAATATATCTTATATTTTTTTATTGATGACCGATGGACCGTGTGGCACAGGGCAGAGAATTGAGTGCGCGCTTCTAATGGGGGTTCGACGTGGTGACGGGGGGTTCTACGTGGGTGACGACGGGAGTGTAGCCTCTCTGCGTACTCGTCTAGCTTCTTCTTCGACTTCTCGAGACTTCTCTGTCTGTCAAGACTGACTTCTGTCGAGGCTGACTGACTTCTTCTTCTTCGACTTCTCTCCTTGTCTACTTCTGGAGACTGTCAAGACTGACTGGCTTCGACTTCTCTTCTACTGTCGACTTCTGGAGACTGACTTATCTGTGTTTTCGCAGTCTTTATATATCTTCCAAAACCGGGGACTCGTTTCTTCCGGTTTTGCCTTGATCACGCGACGCCTACGCGACGCCTACGTAAATTCTCAGAGACACTGTCTGTTTGCTCTGAGCTATTTCCGCTCTGCCGGAAATAGGGTCAAAATGACATCCGCTGCTTTCAATGACCGAAAACACCCACGCTTCATCAGCCTTCTTGGGTGCGGCCAGATTATTATATTACAGAAGATCTTACCGTCGACTAGTGAAATAATCGTCTCCATTTGACACTCCATATCTTCTTATTCTAAGCGTCATTTTACCCTTCTCCGGCTCTACTTCTGTCTTCTCTCACAATAGGCTAGAGGAGAAGATCTTACCGTCGACTAGTGAAATAATCGTCTCCATTTGACACTCCATATCTTCTTATTCTAAGCGACATTTTACCCTTCTCCGGCTCTACTTCTGTCTTCTCTCACAATAGGCTAGAGGAGAAGATCTTACCGTCGACTAGTGAAATAACCGTCTCCATTTGACACTCCATATCTTCTTATTCTAAGCGTCATTTTACCCTTCTCCGGCTCTACTTCTGTCTTCTCTCACAATAGGCTAGAGGAGAAGATCTTACCGTCGACTAGTGAAATAACCGTCTCCATTTGACACTCCATATCTTCTTATTCTAAGCGTCATTTTACCCTTCTCCGGCTCTACTTCTGTCTTCTCTCACAATAGGCTAGAGGAGAAGATCTTACCGTCGACTAGTGAAATAATCGTCTCCATCTGACACTCCATATCTTCTGCCTAAGCGACATTTTACCCTCTCCGGCTCTACTGTCTTCTCACAATAGGCTGGAGGAGAAGATCTTACCGTCGACTAGCAAAACAACCGTCTCCATTTGACACTCCATATCTCTTATTCTAAGCGTCATTTACCCTTCTCCGGCTCTACTTGTCTTCTCTCACAATCAGGCTGAGGAGAAGATCTTACCGTCGACCAGTGAAAATAATCGTCTCCATTTGACACCCATATCTTCTTTATCTTGCCATTTTAATTTCCTCCGGCTCTACTTCTGTCTTCACAATAGGCTAGGAGGAGAAGATCTTACCGTCGACTAGTGAAATAACCGTTCCATTTGACACTCCATATCTTCTTATTCTAAGCGTCATTTTACCCTTCTCCTACCAGTACTTCTGTCTCTCCCACAATAGGCTAGAGAAGATCTTACCGTCTACCTAGTGAAATAATCGTCCACTTGACACCCATATCTTCTATTCGGCGTCATTTTACCCTTTTCCGTCTTCTACTTGGTCTTCCGCAATAGCTGGAGGAGAAGACTTTACCGTCGACTAGTGAAATAACCGTCTCCATTTGACACTCCATATCTTCTTATTCTAAGCGACATTTACCCTTCTCCGGCTCTACTCTCTGTCTTCCTTGCCAGCTAGAGGAGAAGATCTATCAAGTCGATCAGTGAAATAATTCCACCTACTTGACACTCCATATCTTCTTATTCTAAGCGACATTTTACCTCTCCGGCTCTACTTCTGTCTTCTCACAATAGGCTAGAGGAGAAGATTCAAATGTCGACTAGTGAAATAATCGTCTCCATTTGACACTCCATATCTTCTTATTCTTAAGCGACATTTACCCCTTCTCCGGCTCTACTTCTGTCTCTCTCACAATAGGCTAGAGGAGAAGATCTTAATTACCGACTAGTGAAATAACCGTCTCCATTTCGACACTGCCATTCTTACTCTTAAGCACATTTTACAATTCTCCGTCTACTCCTGTCTTCTCTCACAATAGGCTAGAGGAGAGAAGATCTAACGTCGACCAGTGAACAACTGCCTCCAGTATTTGACACCTTATATCTCTTGTCTGCTTATACATTTTACCCTTCTCCGGCTCTACTTCTGTCTTCACAGCTAGAGGAGAAGATCTTACCGTCGACTAGTGAAATAACCGTCTCCATTTGACACTCCATATTCTTTATTCTGGGCGTCATTTTACCTCTCCGGCTCTACTTACCTCTCACAATAGGCTAGAGGAGAAGATCTTACCGTCGACTAGTGAAATAATCGTCTCCATTGACACTCCATATCTTCATTCTAAGCGACATTTGACTTTCTCCGGTTTCATTTCTGTCTTCTCTCACAATAGGCTAGAGGAGATCTTACCGTCGACTAAGAAATAACTCGTCTCCATTTGACACTCCATATCTTCTTATTCTGCTGTCATTTTACCCCTTTCTCCTGGCTCTACTTCGTCTTCTCTCACAATAGGCTAGAGAGCGATCTTACCGTCGACTAGTGAAATAATCGTCTCCATTTGACACCCATATCTTCTTATACTACGCGTCATTTTACCCTTCTCCGGCTCTACTTCTCTGTCTTCTCTCACAATAGGCAATAGAGAGAAGATCTTACCGCCCGATCAGTGAAAATGTAACCGTCTCCATTTGACACTCCATATCTTCATCGTGTTTACATTTTACCTCTCCTATCACTTGCCCTTTCAACAGGCTAGAGGAGAAGATCTCACTACGACTAGTGAAATAATCGTCTCCATTTGACAATTCAAGACTCTCTTATTCTAAGCGACATTTTACCCTTCTCCGGCTCTACTTCTGTCTTCTCACAATAGGCTAGAGGAGAAGATCTTACCGTCGACTAGTGAAATAACCGTCTCCATTTGACACTCCATATCTTCTTATTTCAAGCGACATTTTACACTTCTCCGGTTTCAATTTCGTCTTCCTCTCAATAATAGGCCAGAGGAAGATCTTACCGTCGACTAGTGAAATAATCGTCTCCATTTGACACTCCATATCTTCTTATTCTAAGTTGGACATTTTACCTTTCTCCGGCTCTACTCCTGTCTTCTCTCACAATAGGCTATGAAGATCTTACCGTCGACTAGTGAAATAACCGTCTCCACGGACACCCATATCTTCTTATTCTGCCGTCATTTTACCTTCCTGCCTACTGTCTTCTCACAATAGGCTGGTGAGGAAGATCTTACCGTCGACTAGTGAAATAATTCCTGTCTCCATTTGGACACTCCATATCTTCATTCTAAGCGACATTTACCCTTCTCCGGCTCTACTTCTGTCTTCTCACAATAGCTGGGGTTGGGAGGAGAAGACTTACCGTCGACTAGTGAAATAAACTGTCTCCATTTCGACACTCCATATCTTCTTATCTAAGGCCATTTTACCCTTCTCCGGCTCTACTTCTGTCTTCTCTCACAATAGGCTAGAGAGAAGATCTTACCGTCGACTAGTGAAATAATCGTCTCCATTTGACACCCATATCTTTATACTACGCGTCATTTTACCCTTCTCCGGCTCGCTCTCCTGTCTTCTCTCACAATAGGCTAGAGGAGAAGACCTTATCATTAGACTAGTGAAATAACCGTCTCCATTTGACACTCCATATCTTCATTCTAAGCGACATTTTACCCCTTTCCGCTCTACTTCCTGTCTTCTCTCAATAGGCTAGAGGAGAAGATCTTACCGTTTCGACTAGGTAAAGACCGTTCCATTTTGACACTCCATATCTTCTTATTCTAAGCGACATTTACCCTTCTCCGGCTCTACTTCTCTGTCTTCTCTCTCACAATAGGCCAGAGGAGAAGATCTACCGTCGACTAGTGAAATAATCGTCTCCATTTGACACTCCATATCTTCTTATTCAAAAGCGACATTTACTCCTTCTCCGGCTCTACTTCTGTCTTCTCTCGATAATAGTTTAGAGGAGAAGATCTTATCGTCGACCAGTGAAATAACCGTCTCCATTTGACATTCCATATCTTCTCTTATTCTAAGCGACATTTTACACTTCTCCGGCTCTACTTCTCTGCCTCACAATAGGCTAGAGGAGAAGATCTTACCGTCGACTAGTGAAATAATCGTCTCCATTTTGACACTCCATATTTTATTCTAAGCGACATTTACCCTTCTCGGCTCTACTTCTGTCTTCTTCACAATAGCTAGAGGAGAAGATCTTACCGTCGACTAGTGAAATAACCGTCTCCATTTGACACTCCATATCTTCTTTATTCTAAGGTCATTTTACCCTTCTCCGGGTTCTACTTCGTCTTCAATAGGCTAGAGGAGAAGATCTTACCGTCGACTAGTGAAATAATCGCCCCCATTTGACACTCCATATCTTCTTATTCCCAAGCGACATTTTACCCTTCTCCGGCTCTACTTCTGTCTTCTCTCACAATAGGCTAGAGGAGAAGATCTTACCGTCGACTAGCGGAAATAACCGCTCCCATTTGACACTCTATATCTTCTTATTCTAAGCGTCATTTTACCTTCGGCTCTACTTCTGTCTTCCTCACAATAGGCTAGAGGAGAAGATCTTACTTCCGTCGACTAGTGAAATAATCGTCTCCATTTGACACTCCATATCTTCGGTACTACGCGTCATTTTACCTTTCCGGCTCTACTCTGTCTTCCTCTACAATAGGCTAGGAGGAGAAGATCTACCGTCGACTAGTGAAATAACCGTCTCCATTTGACACCCATATCTTCTTATTCAGCGACATTTTACCCTTCTCCGCCTCTACTTCTGTCTTCTCTCACAATAGGCTGAGGAGAAGATCTTTACTGTCGTGACCTAGTGAAATAATCACCGTTTGACACTCCATATCTTCTTATTCTAAGCGACATTTTACCCTTCTCCGGCTCTACTTCGTCTTCTCTCACAATAGGGTTGAGGAGAAAGATCTTTTTACCGTCGACTAGGTGAAATAACCGTCTCCATTTGACACTCCATATCTTCTTATTCTAAGCGACATTTTACCCTTCTCCGGCTCTACTTTGTCTTCTCTCACAGGCTAGAGGAGAAGATCTTACCGTCGACTAGTGAAATAATCGTTCCATTTGATAATCTATATCTTCTTATTCTAAGCGACATTTTACCCTTCTCCGGCTCTACTTCTGTCTTCTCTCACAATAGGCTAGAGGAGAAGATCTTACCGTCGACTAGTGAAATAATCGTCTCCATTTGACACTCCATATTCTTATTCTAAGCGACATTTTACCTTCTCCGTCTACTTTGTCTTCTCACAATATAATGAGAGAAGATCTTACCGTCAATTAGTGAAGAAATCGTCTCCATTTGACACTCCATATCTTCTAGTCTAAGCGACATTTTACACTTCTCCGGCTCTACTTCTGTCTTCTCTCAATAATAGGGCTAGAGGAGAAGATTCTACCGTCGACTAGTGAAATAATCGTCTCCATTTGACACTCCATACCTTCTTATTCTAAGCGACATTTTACCCTTCTGGCTCTACTTGCCTTCTCAATAGGCTAGAGGAGAAGATCTTACCGTCGACTAGTGAAATAAACTCGCCCCCATTTGACACTCCATATCTTCTTATTCTAAGCGTCATTTTACCCTTCTCCGGCTCTACTCTGTCTTCTCTCACAATAGGCTAGAGGAGAAGATCTACTGCCTTGACTAGTGAAAATAATCGCCCCATTGACACTCCATATCTTCTTATTCTAAGCTTATTTTACCCTTCTCCGGCTCTACTTTGTCTTCACAATAGGCTAGAGGAGAAGATCTTACCGTCGACTAGTGAAATAACCTGTCTCCATTTGACACTCCATATCTTCTTATTCCTAGCGTCATTTTACCCTTCTCCTTCTACTTGTCTTCTCTCACAATAGGCTAGAGGAGAAGATCTTACCTGCCGACTAGTGAAATAATCGTCTCCATTGACACCCATATCTTCTTATACTACGCGTCATTTTACCCTTCTCCGGCTCTACTTCTGTCTTCTCACAATAGGCTAGAGGGAGTGAAGATCTTACCGTCGACTAGTGAAATAACCGTCTCCATTTGACACTCCATATTCTATTCTTAAGCGACATTTTACCCTTCTCCGGCTCTACTTCTGTCTTCTTCACAGCAGGCTAGAGGAGAAGATCTTACCGTCGACTAGTGAAATAATCGTCTCCATTTGACACTCCATATCTTCTTATTCTAAGCACATTTTACCCTTCTCCGGCTCTACTTCGTCTTCTCTCACAATAGGCTAGAGGAGAAGATCTTACCGTCGACTAGTGAAATAATCATTCTCATTTGACACTCCATATCTTCTTATCTTCAAAGCGACATTTTACCCTTCTCCGGCTCTACTTCTGTCTTCTCACAATAGGCTAGAGGAGAAGATCTCCTCGTCGACTAGTGAAATAACCGTCTCCATTTGACACTCCATATCTTCTTATTCTAAGCGACATTTTACACTTCTCCGGCTCTACTTGTCTTCTCTCACAATAGGCTAGAGGAGAAGATCTTTACCGTCGACTAGTGAAATAATCGTCTCCATTTGACACTCCATATCTTCTTATTCTAAGCGACATTTTACCCTTCTCCGGCTCTACTTCTCTGTCTTCCTCACAATAGGCTAGAGGAGAAGATCTTAACAGTCGACTAGTGAAAATAACCGGGTTCCATTTGATAATCTATATCTCTCTTATCTTCTAAGCGTCATTTTACCCTTTCCTACTTCTTGTCTTCTTCACAGCTAGAGGAGAAGATCTACCGTCGAATAGTGAAATAATCGTCTCCATTTGACACCCATATCTCTTCTTATTCTAGCGACATTTACCTTCTCCGGCTCTACTTCTCTGTCTTCTCTCACAATAGGCTAGAGGAGAAGATCTTACCGTCGACTAGTGAAATAACCGGTCTCCATTTGACACTCCATATCTTCTTATTCTAAGCGTCATTTTACCCTTCTCCGGCTCTACTTCTGTCTTCTCTCACAATAGGCTAGAGGAGAAGATCTTACCGTCGACTAGTGAAATAATCGTCTCCATTTGACACTCCATATCTTCTATACTCACGCGTCATTTTACCCTTCTCCGGCTCTACTCTGTCTTCTCACAATAGGCTAGAGGAGAAGATCTTATCGTCGACTAGCGGAACAACTGTCTCCATTTGACACTCCATATCTTCTTATTCAAGACATTTACCTTCTCCGCCTCTACTTCTGTCTTCTCTCACAATAGGCTAGAGGAGAAGATTTTACCGTCGACTAGTGAAATAATCGCCTTATCTATCAATCTATATCTTCTATTCTAAGCGACATTTTACCCTTCTCCGGCTCTACTTCGTCTTCTCTCACAATAGGCTAGAGTGAAGATCTTACCGTCGACTAGTGAAATAATCGTCTCCATTTGACACTCCATATCTTCTTATTCAAAGCGACATTTCACCCTCTCCCAGCTCTCTGTCTCTCCTCTCACAATAGGCTAGAGGAGGAAGATCTTACCGTCGACTAGTGAAATAACCGTCTCCATTTGACACTCCATATCTTCTTATTCTAAGCGACATTTTACACTTCTCCGGCTCTACTTCTGTCTTCTCTCACAATAGGCTAGGAGGAGAAGATCTACTGTCGACTAGTGAAAACAATTGTCTCCATTTGACACTCCATATTCCTCTTATTCTAAGCGACATTTACCTTCTCCGGCTCTACTTCTGTCTTCTCTCACAATAGGCTAGGAGGAGAAGATCTTACCGTCGACTAGTGAAATAACCGTCTCCATTTGACACCCATATCTTCTTATTCTAAGCGCTATTTTACCCTTCTCCGGCTCTACTCTTACTTTCTCTCACAATAGGCTAGGAGGAGGAGATCTTACCGTCGACTAGTGAAATACCGTCTCCATCTGACACTCCATATCATCTTCTATTCTAAGCGACATTTTCCACCTTCTCCGGCTCTATCTCTGTTCTCTCACAATAGGCCAGAGGAGAAGATCTACTGCCGACTAGTGAAATAACCGTCTCCATTTGGATAATCATATCTTCTTATTCTAAGCGTCATTTTACCTCTCCGGCTCTACTTCTGTCTTCTCACAATAGGCTAGAGGAGAAGATCTTACCGTCGACTAGTGAAATAATCGTCTCCATTTGACACTCCATATCTTCTTATTCTAAGCGACATTCACCTTCTCCGGCTCTACTTCTCTCACAATAGGCTAGAGGAGAAGATCTTACCGTCGACTAGTGAAATAATCGTCTCCATTTGACACTCCATATCTTCTTATTCTAAGCGTCATTTTACCCTTCTCCGGCTCCTCCCTCTCAATCTGACTCAACAATTATTATTACTCTAACAATAACTGCATTTTTAGGACTGTTGCTTGACAATATTTGCCTATTAACGGAATTCTGTACATCCTGTCTGAGTCTGACTTGTTTCAGAATGATTTTGCTTATGTTTTTTACTTCCCTTTTCCTTATTGGTGTTGAAACAGATTAGTTTAATTTGGTCTTGTTAGTCTGATATAAGAAAGGGTATAAGCAAGAAAATCAAATTGTAAATTGAAACAACAATTTTATATGCATATAAATCAATTAATCTTTTTACAAATAAATGTAATGTATTTTGGATGATACAAGGTCGTTAAAATGTTCGTAGTAGCCCTTGTAAGAATGATCTTATGTGTACGTAGGCAGGAACGTATGCGTGTATGTATGTATGAGCGTTATAGTTGGGTAGATGAGTCTTTGAAGTATTCGCTTATTCTTAAAGGATTCCGTTCGATTATCAAGTATAAGAAAAGGTAGACGGGTGAACAATGCAATAGCGATAATAATAATAACGATCTTTCGATGTTTGTCAAGGGTACATGTTAATTACGCTCGTCTTCTTCTCTCTGGCGATAGTCGAGTTTGCTCCGTCTTTTATTTCGTTTGTGGGGCTTGAAAAGATCATTTGAGAATTCACTCCCATGTGATTCTGGCCTTTTCATTTGACGACGAACAAACTTCGCGTCATCTCCCGTAAAGGTCCGTAAAATATATTTCTGATAATTAAAAATTTTTTGAATTTTGTTTTTAGATGTTTCCTAGTTTTCTATTGTTCGAAAAACATTTTTACGAGTTTTGTTTTGGATTCGCTCTTGCATATGTGCAAATAAGGCTTTGTAAATTCTAGTAAATTCGTTTCTTTTTTAACAAAATCAATGAGTCAGTGCTTAGTATTTGTATTTTTAAATCTAGAATTTGTTTTGTTCACTATGGATGTAAAAAAAAAATCAACACTCTAATAGCTCTGGATGCTAAATAATTTTCCTGATGAGATTAGAAAACTTCTCGTGATTCTGCTCTCCTGTGTTTTACGCCTAACTTAAGCAATATTAAAACAGCTGATCTATGTTGAATCAACAATGATATTTTTATTGCAATACTACTGAAAATATTAACTGATGTGAGATCTCCTTTGTGTATATGATAATGGACTCGATTGAGTATACATATTCTCCTGCCATAGTGAGATATAGTAGCTGCCATAGAGTTGGGTAGAAAGTATTCGTAGATATCCGTGTGAGTTATCGGAGAGTATCGGAACTGATACGTAAGTTACCGAGATATACCGAGGTTACTCAGAGGCTACCGCATCAACAGTCAGACTAGCTCTACTCAGCTAGAATAATATACACAGATATATCATTTCCAACGACTTCACTTCATGACTTGTATATATTTATTTTTTACTCATATGTGCGTTGAGGTGCAGTGGATATCGGCTCGGAACGAGAAATCGGGGGAGCCGATTTCGAATTCCAGTTGAATTCATTGCATTCACTGACGCGCAAATACCCTCTATTCCTTCTAGTTATGGGTTAAATAACAGGACAGATTGGTTAGCAACCAGTCTACCACAGAAAGCAATGGCAACCTACTGCGGGATAATCTTCTGCCCAGTCAGTCATGTCTCTTTCGAGACATGATCGCCCAAGCGTGTTTCACGTATGGCACTTAACTGACTAATTCCTGGATTCACTAACTTTCTAGTTTGTATATTACGTTCAATATAACCTACTTTTCTCTCTCCATATCTGTTTTGTTGTTCATTATTTTGTGCGGTTCCTCATCCGGAATCCACAACACTACGTTTTAAATTTCTAATTAAATAATTATAGTCTTTTCGTGAAAAATATACTTCCGAAACATGAAATATTTTTCTTTTAACAATCTCAGTATATCTCATATTGCTGTCGTATTTATTTGGAAATACAGTGCATATTATTTGAATTACTATTGCAGTGGATATCGGCTCGAAATGAGAAATCGGAGAGCCGAGTTCAAATTCCAGTTGAATTCGTTACACTTGCTTACGTCTAAATAGTCTTGAGAAAAGGGCTTAATCCGTTTTTTGAATAGCAGGACAGATCATGTTCTATAGCCTTGGTTGGCAACCATTCTACAGCAGAAATTAATAGCCACCTTCTGCTGTTAAATCTTCTGCCTAATCAGTTATGTCTCTTTCGAGATGATCGCTTAAGCAGATTCATGGACAAGAAATCTCATAAAAATACTATATTTACGTTTCAGTTGTTACAAGCCTTTGTTAGTAAGTTTATCATTCCTTTAACTTTCTAAAAATATTACTTAACTGAAGCACCTTCAATCATTCATGTATTGGAAAAAGTAATTTTTTGAACTATCTTCCAAATATGTTGTCATTATCTCAGTAGTCGTCTGACAGTTATCGCTGTGATAAAATCTAAACTTTGAAGAACAAATATTTCAGACGATGTGGAAAAGAAACTAATAATAGTTTTGTAAACAAGTCTCATTGATTTTTTTCCTTATTGATTTTACATGAATGCTCGCTTATTATTTCTCATTGTCAATGTGACCTCTTTTTTTTTCTCTTCTTTAAAAAAGATCCAATAACACTATTTATGAGTTCATGTTTTGGTAAACAACTTGTCAAGAAATGCTTCGTCAAATTTTTTTGTTTGGTTTCTCGTTGACATATCAGTTGATCAAGACTTCAATTACAATTTGAAGTGACTTTACTTATTGAAGATGACGGAAGTTGACCACGGTAGAATAATTACAATTTCAGATCTCGCAAAAGTGGACGTATCTTCTATGATTGTATTCTCATTGGTACTAACAATACACTTTATTCCGCTTCTGAAACGCCACCAATAAGAGTCATTTTGCTTAGATACTTAACGACTGGCATATAAGTCCAACAGATGCGTCAATTTATTGATTCATTTGTAAACTTGTCTCTCGTGTAAACTGGAGTTTACTTTTTTAATCCGATAGCTACCGGCCATATTTTTGGTTTTTAATTAAGTAAATTCCAGATCTATGTGTAAGTTTTCAGACTTTCGTGTAAACAAGTTCTGTATGTTTTATATGTGCTATTTTGCTTTTACTTCAAGTTAAAACTACATTTTCATACGAATCTAGTCTAAAACTTTTGTCAGCATTAAATAACTAGTTGAGGTTGACGTGCCGTAAAACAAAACAAAATACTCCAAAACTACGTCACATGTTGAGTCCACGATAATCTCAGCATCTTAGAACTAAATATTTATTGTCTCAAATCTCTTCTTCATCCGCTCGGAGATTCTCTAGCATTCAATGTCATATAGGAGGACTGATATTGTGTATCATGTCAGTAATTTTGTCTATGTTTAAAACAAAATTTTGAGTTTCTTTAATACTGTTTTGCTATCCAAATGTACCTTCGAATTTTGGTGTCCTATGTTAAAAGTATTTATTCACACATATATGCCCGTAAGAATTACCTTTAACATTTAGGTAAAATTAAGAGATGAATTGTATCTGCAGACAAGAGAAAACATAAACACCACTATTAATAGCACTTTTAACACAAATCTTCTCAGTGATTGCATATTACGAAAGTGGTATTTGTTTTTTAAAACATTTAAAATTTAGAAAAAATGTATGGTATAATCACCGCTCCTGAAACAGCGATAACGTTTACATAAAAAATGAATTACTCTATATCATTGGAAGCAGATCCCTTAAAAGTTTCTTTACCAGGCGTTCCAACCTTTTTTCACAAAAGAAATATTTCCACTGAAAAATATTCAAAATATACCAAAATTATATGGTGAAAGTTTTTTACTGGTTTATAAAGTAACAGGATCATGAAACAAGATAGAAAGGAAGAAATCAAATAACGCTGACAATGCGGTGACTGCTGCTACTCCCGTTATCAAGAACAAAGGAAAATAGACTTGCCCATTAAAAGAATATATTCATATATAATTTAGTTTGCAAAACAAGGTTTGTTTTATGATCAAATTTAGCATTGCTGACAAAAAATTAAACAAATTTTGTTCATAACCATTAAGTAAAATGAGTTTGAACTGCTAAGTTAATAACCCTTCTCAATAATATCGAAAATATCAAAGTATTACACGTCTGTGAGAATATTAATATCTTATCTATTTAACTTCCTGATTTGTTTTCATGTACAGTTTCTTTCGTTATCTCCTTTCTTTTTGTGATTCTCCATTCTGGTTTCTTATTTTCCTTACCCCCTTTACCTAATACACACAAAAAGTTTCTTTTGTCAAAAAAAAAAAAAGAAGAATTTCCATTTTATGTTTAAAATACCGTTTATGTTGTGGATTCCGGGTGAGAAACCACACAAAATGATAAATAATAAAAACAGATATGGAGATAGAAAAATGTAAGTTATATTGAACAAAATATACAAACTGTAGGACGGGTTAGTCAATGCAGGAATACTATTAGTAGGAAAAGGCCGAGGAAGGTCTGAAATATCAAATATAATAATAGAAATAAATAAATACTGTCAAACAAATATATTTTTAAACTTACAAATTTTAGTAGTTTTTTCCTATACATATAATTAAGACAGTATATGTGGATAATCACTATGTTATTAGTAGGAATCAATATATACAGTCTTGCAAGGAAATAGTATGTCCGGGTAAAGGAGTCTATATCCAAAAAACTCCAACTAACTCTGCAACAACGTACTGACCAACTAGGTAACTCTACAACTCTACAATATTTAGTTGGCCCTCTCACTAAGGGCAACATGTGGCACATGGTCAGTTATAAATGGGATTTCCGGGCTATATGGCCCGGCCAAAAAATGGCTGTCTATTTTTGCCCAGTCGTGATTCTACCCTTCGACGCAACCACGATTTTGTTAGTGCTCTATGCCCGGAAGCAAAGAGCGCCCTCTACCGGAAGGCAGAGAGCTGACAGTGTCATAGTAGTAACAGTAAATCCGAGACTTACAACTCTACTATATTTAGTTGTCCCTCCCACTAAGGGCAACATCTGACACATGGTCATTTATGAGTGGGAATTTCCGGGCTATATGGCCCGGCCAAAAAATGTCTGTCTATTTTTGCCCAGTCGTGCTTCTACCCTTCGGCGGAACCACGACTGGGTTATTGCTCTCTGCTCGGAAGCAGAGAGCGCCCTCTACCAGAAGGAAGAGAGCTGACAGTGTCATAGTAGTAGAGGTAAATCCGAGACTTACAACTCTACAACCGTTCTCTGTATAGGCAGAATTATATTATTAGATTGGAAAAGAGAAAACCGGAAACCACATCCTAAACAGGGAACAAGGGATGAGCCTCTACACCCGTTCAATAGACGTAGGTGGGGTGTGAACCGGGCGATAGTTTAGTCTATCTACTCCAGTTGAAAAAAAAAGAAAAATAAAAGTGAGAAGATTGGAAAAGAGAAAACTGGAAACCGCATCCTAAACGAGGAACAAGGGTTGAGCCTCTACACATGTTCAATAGACGTGGGTGGAGTGTGAACCAGGTGATAGTCTAAACTATCTACTCCAATTGAAGAAGAAGAAAGAGAAAAAAAGGTAGCGGTGGTGGGTTAACTAAGTTAAGGTCCGGTCAAAGAAATTTCTTTGAAAAAATTTAAAGAACACCCGTTCAAACAATCATGAAACTATTTTAAAATTAGCCACAAATAATAAAACAAAACAAAATCAAAGCAAAAGTATTACTTACTTTTAAGAATATTTCAAAGCTGATCCTAAACCCAAACGCACGTGTACAACGCCAGTGTAGATTATTAAAATAGAATGTTTTTTTTGTTATAATTACTTTGCAAAATTTTGCAAGGCAGCGAGAAAGCCATTGTTTGGGCCAGCCAATAAGAAAATGAGACTAGCATGGGAAAGAGAGCACAAAAACTGGACACCAGAAGAGTTCATTTGATACACATATTATCGTGCGGTATTAGCAAAAGAACCTTTCTATTTTCATTTAAATTTATCCACCTGGCAATAAATACTAAAAATAATATGAAATATATATTTTTTTTTAAAACTGGGCTGGCCTAATAAATATGGCTGGGGAGTGTATATCTGAAAATTAAATTTGAATTTGTTGTTGCAGTCATGTATATTTTCCTAAGTTAGGAACAGTTAGAGACAGGAACAGTTCAAATTATCGAATGAGGAAATCTCTTGCCAGGAGACTGTTACCTTTGAAGTATTCAGTTTCCAGGGCCACGTTTTATTATCAGAAATCCTGCATCCATAGGTCTTCGATGAGCATTTATCGATACAATTAATGCAATTTGCCTTCTAGGTGCCTTTAAATAAAAAGAATTCCTAGCCGAAAGGTAACTTGAGATTAATTACCTATTGAGAAATTGTACTGGTAAAGGTAAACAGATCCGTTTTTATACA